>JBBPCW010200357.1:0-15542 GCA_037974425.1 Phenacogrammus interruptus
TATATATATAAACATTTATTCTGCTGTTGGCAAGTTTGACACGTTACGGCTTCAAACCAGTAGGATAAATTGCCTAATCTAAATTAATCAAAATACAATAGAAAATATCCTGATTGGATAATTTTCCATTGGGTGTTTCACATACTAAAGAACATGCAGAACTGAATTTAATTCTCTGGAGGTTTATAAAATCCTTTATTTGCAGTACTAAATATCATAACGTGCAGTGTAATATTAAATGTTTGCCATCCCTAACTTCCACATGGCTCCATCCTGATATTTTCAGAGAGACCTGATTGTTCTGAAGGAAATCCAGCCTGCTATGGAAATAGATTCTCTTAACTCATCACACCCTCTCAGCTGCACAGAGGCTGAAGTCGAGACTCCTTCTGACATATCGGATCGCTTTGACAGCATCAGCTACAGCAAGGTCAGTTTGATATTAACTCACAGCCCATCAAGTTAGTATTATATAGTGTTAATTGCAGAAAATTACACAACAAAAGGTACGTTTTTTGTTCATTTCTCTGTAAAAAAATTATTCTGTCCTCACAATAGGGTGCAGCTGTGCTAAGAATGCTGTCTGCTTTCATTGGAGAGGCAAATTTTTTCAAAGGACTTAGGGTGAGTGGAAACATACTGATTGCATAATGTACTTTATTATTAGCGCTGAACAATATTGAGTCACATTGCGATAAATACTGATATTTCAAAAACACAATTTACCCTCTCAATTTAACAATGGTATTTCACCAGCACTTATTAGGGCTGCATGATACACTACACAGTCAAAAGTATACAAATCTCTAAACATCACATCCATATGTGGTTACAGGACCTCTCATTCCAGAACTATGCACATTAATAACAGTAAGAGCCTCCACTCTTCTAGAAAGGCTATACATTAGGCTTTGCCTAAACATTATCAGAAGACTGTGAGGTCAGGGCTCTGCATAGGCCAGAGTCAGGTTCCTACGCACTTAACAGTCATTCTGAATTTAAAAAATGCCCTTCCCTGTTGAAGTTGGAAGCTCAGACTTCTCTAGAATTCTTGTATATGCTGTAGATTTTCCCTTTCCCTGTCCAAATCATGAAAAAGTGCTAAACCTTTATTCCTCCTCCACCAAACTTCACAGCTTCTGTTATGTAGTCATGTATTTAGATTTGGCCGACAGACTGCCCATTAGTGAAGTGTGATTCACCACTCATGAGAATGACTTCCCACTGCTTCAGAGTCCAATAATGGTCATAGTAGTCATTTATGCTTCACATTAAGCATGGTGGTCTTAGGCTTGGGTGTAGCTGCTCAGTCAAAGTTCTTGGTGACCAATTTCTGGGCTGACAGAACCTACCAGTTAGCATTGCTACTAAGAACAGAATTGCTACACACTGTATGGTAGTCCTGTTCTGCGAACTTGTAGGGTGGATTCCTCACTTGAGCTACTGTTGTTCTTAATTGCTCCACCTGCAGTTGACCTGGCAGCGCTTTGCAGGGCTTCATTTGACAGTGCCATTTCAGTATGACACATTCTATTACCTGTTTTGTCTATGGTCTTTCAGGACGCTTACACCACACAATGAAAAACTGAAGTTTGTGAGATGTCTTGTTTGCGTGTGACAGCCACATGCAATTTCAATATCGCAGCATCACAATATCAATTAATAAACAATGTACTGTGCATCCCTAATTTATACATATTTATTGCCATGTTTTCAAGTTTTAAACCTCTTGCACAAGCATATGAGGTGTGACTAATTTTCTGCCAAATACACATCTATTCAGATTTATCTCAACAAGTACAGGGATCAGAATGCTGAGTATACTGACCTGTGGAAATGCATGGAAGAGGTAAATGTACACCTGGCTGTTTGAATTTAAAGATTGTATTCCTAAAAGGTGATATAAGGTAATAATGGAAATAATATGTATGTATGCAATTAAACTGTGCTAACTTGACTAATCAAACCCTTATCAGGCTTCCCCAGAGACCATAGAGAGCATGATGAAGGGTTGGACCGAGCAAGTGGGCTACCCAGTCATTGTTATAAACACCACCAATGGAGAGATCGTTCAGGAACGGTTCATTTTAAACCGAACAGAGGACCCCGGGTGAGTTCTAGGCCATAAAGAGCACACAGGAAACTCTCAAAGTGCAGCGTAGAAGTTAAGATCATTCTTAACTGTCCTGGATGCTAAAATAACTGACCGGATGAAATCCAATGCCGGCCTCTCTGCAGGACATGGGGAGTTCAAAAAGGAGGCTCTGTGGGCCAGTTTTATTAACCAATTAAACAAAACACAGTTTTATTGCATGTTTGGTACAGAAACAGGCAATCCTTTGTTATGGACTTTGGTTATGAGCCCAGTTCTTTTTTTCATTGATTTATTAAGTGGCAAATGTCTTGTGAACATTATTTTCTTCTTTGTTCCCTATAGGCTTGTATGGCAGGTTCCAATTATATACATGAAATCTGATTTGACTCAAAGGAAGGAGGTTTTTAAAGAAAAGGGGCCAGGTAAGATAGGGCACCCAATGTGTGCTTCTCATAAAACAAAGCCATATATTCAATTAGGCTTGTGATTGTGGTTAGAAAAACATCTTTTGTAAATGAATTAATGTCATTTATCTTCTATATAGTCAAATCGCCTACTTACGAAGTTAAACCTGATGACTGGCTCCTGGTCAACATTAACTGCACTGGTTATTACCGAGTGAACTATGATGAAGGGAATTGGAAAAAACTTATCAAGCAGTTGGAAACCAGTCATCACGTGAGTATTGGTGAACCAGTTTTTGTATATTTGTGAACACTTTTCAGCTAACACTTTGTTTCAAAAGGGCAGTATGTGAATTAAAATGGAAAGCTCTGCAGCTATTTTGACTTGAAGATTCACTGCCTAACTAATTTCAAACTGATATTACTTTGATTATCAAAGTCAGGTTACATTGTCAAAACAAAGAAAACAAATGTCGGTACAAAAATTGTTATGTCTTGTTAATGGGACTGATGGAATTGCAATAGTATGTCATCATTACATGCACAGACATATGAATTCACAGACATATGAAGCCTGTAGAAGAGATTCCATGTTTTATTTGAGGCTGGTGGCCCCTCATATAAATAATCACAATCATAAAAAAGAGTTCACAAGAAAACATGAACATTGACATGAAAAAGCATGTGATCAATTCTGAGATATTCACTGTTAAATATGAAAAGGCAGCTTTCTATGCCATAGACAATATTAGTCCAGCTGTTTTTTAGCTGTTAGATAAAGTGAAAAACAATGCCAACTGTAAAATGTCTAAGCTTGGCTTACAAACAACATTAAACAACTACCCATCAGAAGGAGCTGACAGAGAGAATTAGATATAACTTAGCCAGCCCATGTTAGTCAGACATGCTAACTTAGCTAGCATTGGTGCTCTTTCTTTGACATTTAAAGAAAATATTATCAAATATAACTAATATTGTACTTTATTTTTTCCACTCTATGCCTTGGCTTTTCCTTTCAAAAGTATTTTGTGGAATCTGTTCCATCACTTTTCATCACTAAGAACTGAAATCAAAACCCAAACTGACTCAATTAAGCTGGTATTCGTCAGATAGATAGATGGATGGACGGACGGACGGACAGACAGGCACTTGATTGACCTAAGAAAGAGAACAAATTCTAGCTAAGTTCTTGGAGGTAACTAGTGCGTTGCCAAAATGTTTAGAATTTCAGACCCTGAATATGCCTACAGATATTTTGAGCATTTTTACTCGGAAACAGTTAATCGCAGATCTACATGCTGACCGTCGTTAGCAAAGTGTGTTGCTGCTGTGAACTCGGATAAAAAGAATAGTTCTTACGTGTTTGTGGATGATGTTCTTTGGAGAACACAGAGTCCTAAGCCTGAAGGCAAAGAAGTAAGAATGGAACAATTGAACAGTTTCCTCCGGGATAAATAAAGTTTTCTCATTCTGATTCTGACGTCTTCCAGATAGTGGTCCCGAAATAATATCGACTGCATATACCAGCGTTAGATTGGTGCATCTTGTGGTGACGTAAACGTATGGGTAGCTGTTTTAGTGACCTATCCTGGACTTCCAGCCATTAATCAAAACATGAGACATTGATGGTTAACCTAGATGCGTTAGTCTTTCAGTCTGACAGAAATTCTAACCAATGGCAGAGGCATATACCGATACCAAAGATATACCTATTCTGTTGGGCAGCCTAAAAAAACCCATATTGTTTTAAAACTAGCAATGAAACAGTAGTAGTGCTGCAAAACTGTAAATAAAACAAACATGTTTATCAAAAAATATAGATATTTTGTTCCCCACTGTGTGTCCCTTTTGACAGTACATGTATTTTTTTTTCATAGGTTATCCCGCTCATCAACCGAGGCCAGCTAATCGATGATGCATTTAATCTTGCTAGGTATTTCAGTGTTTGACAAACAAGACGCTATTTTTAACAGTTACATGTAGTAAAGTACAGGAGAACAATTACTAATATCTGTGTGTGTGTGTGTGTGTGTGTGTGTGTGTGTGTGTGTGTGTGTATACTCATATGACTTCTTAAGGGCCAAATACATCAATGTAACTCTGGCACTGAACACAACTAAGTATCTGATAAATGAGACGGAATACATCCCATGGCAGTCGGCTCTGAACAGCCTGGATTTTTTTATCCTCATGTTTGACCGTTCAGAGGTCTATGGCCCCATGCAGGTGAGTGAAATTAACACGAGAAGCTGGTGGCAGCCCATGCGTGATCAACAGTCCTGCTTATTTACTTTAAACTCTCTTTCTGTGTGCAGAAATACCTCCGGAAGCAAGTTAGGCCACTGTACGATCACTTTCAAGAGTACACTGACAATGCAACGGTTCCAAAGAAGCACACTGATCAGTGAGTGCCTATTTGATTTGTATGCAATTGCTGAATGTGTTATATGCACTGTGTTGAGTCCTTATTATTTATCTCTCTGCAGGTATAATCAAATAAATGCCATTTCAGTGGCATGCGACAATGACGTTCATGAGTGCACAACAATGGCAACAAAGCTTTTCAAAGAATGGAGAAATGGCACAAACCGGTAAATACATATTATGCATTTGAACACACATTGTTCTGGATTCAGATAAAAGCTATAGTGGCAATAAATTAATGTATGAATGTGGTATTTCAAAGCATATGCCAGTGTGATTCCTACCACTTATTCTCACCGTCTGACCTCTCATCCAACATAGGATTCCACCTAACCTGAAGTCCGCCATCTACTGCAGTGCTATAGAATCTGGAGATGAGGACGACTGGGATTTTGCATGGAAACAGTATGAGGCAGCCACGATTGCCACAGAGAGAGACAAACTGAGATATGCACTTACATGCACCAAGAAAATATGGCTCTTGAATAGGTAGAAGCATTGAAGTACTTTTGCTCATCTATGTAACCCAACCCCCTGTGGTGATACTCATTCAAACATATTATTCCCCACCCAGATATCTTGAGTACACTTTAGACTCTAGCAAGATAAGGAAGATGGATGCAGTCTCTACCATAAACCACATTGCTAGAAACGTAGCTGGACAAGCTCTCGCCTGGGATTTCATTCGGGCCCACTGGACCACCATAAGTGAAGAGTGAGTTGGGGGGTGTTGTCTTTTTAATTACACCTGAACATTCAGCTCTGGGAAAAATAAGAGACCGCTGCAAAAATGTGACCTTTTTCAGGTTTTATCTTTTCTTGGTGTAGTTCTTAGTAGTTTTTAAGAACTGTTGACAATATTTCTCCTTTTATTTTCTCCTTGCCAAATAAAATACTGTGCTTTAAAGCGTCATATTAACGGGAACATCAAAATAAGAGAAATGATGCAGTGTTTACAGAACTTGAATAATTCGAAGAAAACAAATCTCTTGTTGACTCTTAAACTAGTAGTGTTTTGCCATCCAACTGGTCAGGTTGGAATTTAACAGACAGTGGCATGGAATGGTTGTCATACTTGTAGAGATGCTGATTTAAAAATAAATTGGAGTGGTCTCTTTATTTTTTCCAGAGCTCTATAACCAGTAACAACAACTTGAACATGACGGAAAGACTTCTGGGTTTTCCCATTTGCGTATCAAGTGGTGAAGTTCTGAAATATACAAAAGGTTCCAAAGATCAGTAGCAATTCAAGGGACAAAGGTTGAGTTCAGCAGTTAACGATGAGCCCTTAATTACCATGTGTAGTTTATCATTTGGTTGCTAAGCAATACAAATATATCTTCTCAGCACACCTAACAGTCATTTCCTTGAACCAGGTTTGGTGGTGGACTCATGTCTGTTGGCAGCTTGATTGACGTAGTGACGGAGAGGTTCTCCACTGACTTTGAGCTCTTACAGGTAAACTCATAAACTCTCTGAAAAACCATGTAGCTCATGAGCCTCAGTTCTTCTCTCCATCTCACTTTTCTTGTGCCCAGTTCATGGTTTAAGTAGAACAGCACATTTATTTTGATAGTTATTGCTTTAAACTGTAAGAGTGTGGGCCCACATAAGTTCCTCACTATCATAACTATATAACTTACATGTTGCCAGATATTTTTTACTGTTACCGTTGGCTAACTGTGATAAAGCTTGGCTTTCTTATTCGTCTATTAATAACGAAACAGAGTCAAAAAGCTAAACCAACCCCTCATCTCTACTATAATGCTAATTCCCTCTGGCATTAAGTTGACAATATTGCACATGAGCATTTTTTGGCCATCCTAGACTAACATGGATATCTTAAGTTTGTAAGTCATTCTATTTTTTATTTGAACCGTTTTCAATGTGTGTGTAGAAGTGAATCGTTTTGTAAAGAGTCCTGACACAGAGCAGTTGCTGCTAATGATCTGATAGGAACCCAAGGGTTAGGCCTCTGCTCATATTCACAGTCCGTGAAGTGTCTAGAAATTCCTGAAGGTTTAGAATCATCCAGTGAAAAACACTTAATTATTTTGATGCTTGATGTTTGACCTTTAATTTAAGTTCTGAAGGCCTAAGTAATGGGAGAACTTGCTTGATGTTATCCATCAAGATATCACAGAAGAAAAAAACATGATTCTATGTAATTGGATTAAAAATGAACTAAAATTACAGATGAACAACATTTACATTTACATTTACATTTATGGCATTTAGCTGACGCTCTTATCCAGAGCGACGTACATCAGTGCTTAAGAACTGTTTCTTACCTGATAAACAGCTTAAATCCATGTCAACTATTTAACCAAGATACTGCAGTCAGAGCATCTATACAACAACTGCCACATAATAACTAGCCAACAATACATAAGCCATAGAGAAGTACACCACAAGTCAAGACTGTAGAAACACTGAAAGGAGGATGAGGATGGTGGGTTTATGTGAAAGGGAGCGGGCAGTAATCGTTCATTTTTAGGTGTAAGGGAAATCCTTTTTGTAATTCTACAGATAATTAGACTTTTCACTTTCAATGAGACTCCATCCATTCTTTAGTTCTCTCATATTGTAGTGGTCCAGAACATACGTGCTTACCCTCTTATCTAATTGCCTCTGTCCAGCTGAACCAGTTCCAAAGAGACTACGATGAAGATGGCCTAGGGCCGGCCTCACGAGCCATAGAGCAGGCTATTGAGAGGACTGAGGCCAACATTCAGTGGGTCAAGGAGAACAAACAGACTGTGCTGAAATGGTTCCTACAAGAGTCGGTGGACTACTGAGTGTTCACAGGTCCACATAACCCTGAGCACACCCACCAGCAGAGCTAGCTCAATGGAAAACAGATGTAGAGCTATGGCATGGTGATGGAGACAACATCCTGTGTTATGCAATGTTTTCTTTTTTTTGCCCTCAACCACCAAAGACTCCTACGTGCTTCTTAAGGAAATACCATCATACGGTGAATGCAAGAGAAAGAAAATGTGCTTTAAAAAATACTGCAGCACTTTTCAAGCACTTTTTCTCTAGAAAAATGCATTATTTTTTAACAACTGTTCAGTGTATTTTGTACATAAATTGATATAATTGAAATAAGTATATATTTCATGTATTAGATCTTTCTGAAATAAAGGAAAAATCACTTTTAGGAATCCATTTCTGATTCCTTTTATAAAATAACTGCTTTATCAATTTAAATAGCAGACTACAGTCTTGTGTACAAAGTGCAATAAGGAACTCTGTAAACAAGACTTCATGTAACAGTAGGTATATGATTAAAAGCAACGATAAGGTGACACTGATTGTTCTCTTAAAGCACTTACTCATAATGATCTCATATTGTCAAGCACCATAAAACCAGGCTCATTTATAAATTTTTTAACAATTCACACAGCCCTGTTATAAAACCCATATTACAGACACGAGACCTGTTTCAGGATGCCATTTATTACTGTACATTTTAAAACTTCATGTCTCCATATTCATAATTTGTGTGTGCATAGGCATATAAATGTTTTTATACATATGTGGGATAATTTTCCACTCTTCAAAAGCCTTCTGCTCACTGATCAGTCATCCTGGACATAAAAACACAGTAAAATGTAAGATCACACGCTGAAATGGAACTTTTATCCATTGTTGCATTTGAAATTTTCAACCTTGAGGCAAAGCATTTTTATTTTATTTATTTAGTTAACAATTAAGGTCTATAGAGGTTACTATCACACACATTTAACACAGAGTGAAGATAATCTGATGATGCTCATTATTTCATTCTCACCTTCTAAATCATCTAACAAAAAGACAATTGCTGTGCGTTTGAAAGGCAAATATAGTAAAGACGTAAAGATTGGGATGCATCTGAAAGTTACTGCACAACTAAAACTACAGCCACTGCTAATGTCTATAGAACTATCCCAAATAAAAACAATTAAAGACGTCCCCAACTTACCCACTCTTCATCTTCAGCCCCTTCACCCTCTGTGGTTGGCCTTGGATCAGTCTGTGCTTTGTTGGCCATTACTTTGTCAGTCCACGATGCCCCAGTCTTCTCATCTCCAGCAAAATTGCACTTTGTGACTGTGCCAGCGTCTAACTTGGCAAAGGAGACTTTAAAAACAGACAAAAGCGTGCAAAGAGCGCTTAATATCAAGGCAGTTCCAATCTGTCGGTGCTAAAGGTGTAAAAATGCATTACTGCATAACAAAGCATCAATCGCTACATTTTGTAGTGTTTAAATGAGTAAAAATGTATAAAAGTGTGAATGTTTTGGCCAAAAATAAAAGGCTTATTTATAGTATTATGTCCTTGCCAAGCTAAAACTCTCACCTTACAGTGTTTAAATCATATATAGCAGTTCTAGCTAAAAATGTACTGAAAACATGTAAGACCTGTATGTAATACATTACTGTATATTGGTTTACAGTGAATCTTTTGGATTTTAGCTGGTTGTTAAGTAAATCTGTTTATATGTGGGGTTCACAGGAATGGCTTGTCAGATCTGTTTAAGCATGAAAAACTACAATATGAAGTGCAGGGGGTACTCTAAGATCAGGACTGGGAATCACATTATCAAACCTCCTCCCTGGCTTTCTAAATGACTTCGGCAGAGAAACTTCTTAACTGATTCTCAAGTCTACTCTCTATGTAGAAGTTAACTCTCACAGATAAAAGGACCATCCCCGTTGGTCTTCAGACGGATGTCTTGGCCCATCTCCAGCTCTATCTTCTCCATCTCGGCCTCCGGGATCCAGAAGGCGACGGCTTGGTTGGGGCAGTGCTTCTCGGTCATCTTAATTAGCTCCTTCTTGTTTACTGTGTCCTTTAGCTGGTCTTCGGTAAGAAAATCTGACTTGCCTTTGGCCTCCAGTTCTGTTAGGTGAGTATATGCACATGCACAAGCTTGTTATTTCAGCACACTTCATTATTTATGATACTGTGTAATTTTGAAAGTATGATATGATACATGAGTAGTTTACCCAAAACAAATTCTACAGAGATATCTGGTCCTAACATAATTTCTGTTAAAGAAGTACAATACAATCAGGTTTTACACAGCTCAACGAAAATGACAAAATATGTTCTTCACTGGATTTATTCAGTGAGGGAAATAATTATTTGATCCCCTGCTGAATTTGTAAGTTTGCTGACTTACAAAAAATGAACAGTCTCTAATTCCAGCTTTGTGCACGTCTACAATCTTGTTTCTGATGTCCTTTGACGGTTCTTTGGTCTTGCCCATGGTGGTGGACAGGTTGGAATGGAAGAAACTGATCCTGTGGACACCAGTGCTTTATACACAAGTTAAGATCAGGAGTCTCTGTAAATGATTGCTTGATTGTAATCTGTGTGCAACATGGACACACAGCCATTCTGTGGGAGCCAGAAATCTGGCTGGGTTGTAGGGGATCAAATACTTATTTCACTCAATGACAGGCAAATCAGTTTATAACTTGTATGTAACATGTTTTTCCCCATTTTTGGTTGATATTCTGTCTCTCACCATAAAAACGAAACTACCTCATAAATTAGAGACTGTTCATTTGTTTGTAAGATGAGCCAGATGGACACACCCATTTACAATCTAGATAGTAAAATTATTTCAGTGTCTCATAAACGTATCCTGAGTTATCACACATGGCGCTGAAAATAACCTTCCTTGTAATCTAGTTAAGCAATTCAAGCACTTACTGTAAGATGACAAAAGATAACCCGTATTGACCTTCTTGGTTTCACTGAAGTTGGGCTCAATCTCATTTCCCTTGGCATCATACTTTCTGCAGTGGATTCGACTGGGCTTGATGTACAAGACATTATAGCGCTCCTAAAATACAAGCACAAAACAAAAAAAGTAAAATCCTCTGTTGTTAAATACTATAAAAATTCAGAAGCATGGTAGAAAAATGTATTTTCTTGTAACAAACAGAGCCACTGAAGCAGACAAACTAGGCTACATAAGCATAGAAATGTAGCAACTATAGATTTATAGCTTAAGCTAGAGAATTAAAGGTAAGTATTACCTTTATAACACTCAAAAGGGCCCCTATCTTGGAAAAATATGTATTTTTCAAAGAGATACTGTTAAAATTCAACCCTCATACAGACTACATTTACAAAATAAAGATCTAATAACTTATTTTAAATGCATTGTTTTATGAGGTCATACAAAATATAAAACCGCACATTTACAGTCATGTAAAACTTAGTACACCCTTTGAAAGTCTGAGTGTTTTTGTAACATTCTTTGACATATGGATATTTAATCTCCATTGTAATGACACTGAGATATTCAAGTAATATAAGTAATAAGGATTAAAAGGACAAAATCTTCTGTAAAATGTACATGTTCTACAAACATGCTATTTCTGGTGAGGAAAAATCAGGACACACCCACAATTTTTCCCCACCTAAAATGCCTCAAATCACACACAGGTTTATCACATTGTTGCTCAGCCTTTTGAAAGAGGCTATTTGAACCTCAGACATTGAGTTCAGTGTGCTTCTGACAGTTTGTGAGAATCAACACTACGATGAGATCGAAAGAGCTATCTGAGGCCTTTAGAAAGATGATTTAGCAACTTATGAGTCTGGTAAGGGATTTGAAAAGGTCTGAAGATTAGCCATTCCACTGTCCGGAAAATAGTCTACAAATGGAGGACTTACAAAACATCTGCCAACATGCCCAGGTCTGGCCATCCAAGCCAGTTCAGCCTAAGAGTGGCATGCAAGATGCTCAAAGTCTCAAAAAACCCTAAAATGTCATCACTGGACCTACAGCATGATCTTGCAACTGTTTATGTGAAAGTGCATGTCTCTACAATCAAAAAGAGACGCCACAAGTTTAACCTTTGCTCGCTAAGAGAAACATGAAGGTCAGACTGAAGTTTGCAATAAACATACATGACAAAATATGGAAATTGCAGGTTTTGGACCCTTTAAGACGTGTTCTAAAAATATTTACTTCAATAGCCAACATTAGCTCAACTTTTTTTTTTACCTTTTTATTGTTGCTGTCTGTGATTGAGTGGCGAGACACATCCAGAAACGTCCCCTCCAAAATCACTCCAGCACCCCTGAAACATAGCAGTAACGTTTACAGAGTTGTTAATGTTTATGTACTAGCCATAACGTGCTTCATGCTGCTCTTTCACTTTGGTAGTAAACTGCAGTCTGACAGCATCAGAGCAGAGCCTAAAACCACTCTACCTCTGATAAAGAGACGGGTCCCAGACTGAAGAGAGCTTTTCGTTGTGGACGGGTTTATTCTGTAGCGCTGTGTTATCGTAAATGCGACTCATTTTGGGATAAAATATCTGGAAATCACACAAGGTTTTCTCATTCACTTCCTTATTTCGTGTCACCAGGAAACGCCCACTCCCACTCGATCTAAACTTCATAAGCACACACCATGTCACGCCCACGATGACTTAGAAATCAGTGCAACTGTACAGACCCATTTAACCTTTAAAAAACACTTGTACAAAGGTGAATCGTAGACGATGTGATTTAATTAAAAGCATGAATAATAACAACACGCGTTTTGAATTGTAAATTACTATAAATGTGCAGTTTCATAATACATTTTTCATGAAAATTGACATGATTAATTTGTGAAAGACAAGAACCACCAAGAGTGAAAGAGAACAATATGACAGAGGTGTAAATGTTAAGATTTGGGAGTGATGAGAGAGTCCAGGATCAGGAATGAGATTTTTAGAGGGACACCTTGAGTTGGACCTTTTCGAGGAAATGTCAGAGATGCGAGATTGCGTTTGTTTGGACATGTGCTGAGGAGGACGCTGAGGCTGCAGCTACATGGAAGAGGAGAAGAGGAAAGTCTAGTAGGAGGTTTATGGATGGGGTGAGAGAGGAAGATGCAGAGGATAGAAGAGAGATTGCTATAGAAGGAAATGGGAGACAGCTGATCTGCTATGGCTACCCCTAATCGGGGGCAGACTAAAGTAGAAGATAATTACTCATCTAATCTTCATTGTCAGAATGTAACTACCACAAAGAATAATGTTCATAAAATGCAAATTCAGACAGTTTCCTGTACAGCGATTAATTTTAATAATAGCATTCTCCTTAAATCTAATATTTTCTATCTCAGATACAGGGCTGGGCTTAATCCCTGACACTCATTCTAACTGGTGAATTTAATTCAGTTCCTCTGAGGAGATCCAAAACTATCCATTCAGCAACAAGACCTGACATCACTAATGCCTTAGTGGA
The DNA here is from genome assembly GCA_037974425.1 of Phenacogrammus interruptus. Taxonomy (NCBI): domain Eukaryota; kingdom Metazoa; phylum Chordata; class Actinopteri; order Characiformes; family Alestidae; genus Phenacogrammus; species Phenacogrammus interruptus. The sequence goes on from JBBPCW010200357.1 coordinate 13,171, forward strand.
TTAATATGGATTCATTCAATCAAATCCTTGATTATTTCGATTTCATCAGAAACATTGGTGTCTGCAAACCTTTGGCCAGACTTAGGCCAGACTTGGACTTAAATGAAATGCCCCTGGGAAATCATTGTCACCATATTGTTTGGATATCCTGCAAACTTGCTAAAGATTAAGACTTTTAAATATTCCATTCATGATCTACCCAGAGTCTGTGTTATAGACTTGAGCAAAAGAGTGAGGTGGAGTACATAAGTGCAGGGTCATAAGGGTCTTTAGCTCAGGTCAGAACTTTGCATGGTGAAAGCTAATTGACTTCTAGGAGCAATCCAAATAGTGCAGTGAACAGGATGGGTCTCTTCAGCAAGGAAAAGAGCCTCTTAAAAGCAAAAAAGGCACGTTACAATCTAATAAGCATCTTAAAGACTGAAAACGGGACCACTAGAAGTCATAGTGGAGAAAACAACTTGCTATGCAAGGTTGAGGTTAGACTGGACATTCATCTTTCAGAAGAACCTCATAACCAAATACCAGGCCACTGCTCCAGTGGTTTGATGATTAAAAGGCAAATGCGCAGGCCCAGTTATTATCCCAACCTCAATTCCAGTGAGAATCAGTTACATTAGGTTCATAGGCTTACGGACCACTAGTAGAGAACATTCTGTACTGTGGAATTGTGGCCAAAATTCCAACCAAAATTTCCAATTATTATTCAATACCAAAATATGCCCATTTTTTACAATCAACCTCAAATTGCATGATTATTTTGATGAATTGACTATAATAATAGTTAAAAACAAAACCAGATAAAATAGATAAACACCACAAACAAAGTGATGCAAAGTTTGACATTAAAATATATTTCATTCATTTTCACCATCTCTACAGAAAACATTTATTAAATGTATTTTAAATTAAAATATATTGGCGCAGAAGTTGGCTGGAAGCATACAAAATAAAATGATAAAGACTTTTATTGAACTAGCCTTCCAAAACTGTATAACTGGTGAGTACAATTGGACACATTCATGGTATTGTACAAATTGGAAATAAAGGAAATGGGAGTAAATAATACATGGATGCATTAGTAAGCAGTTGGATTGTATTTTGCCTTTGGAGCAGATGTGGTCACTGGAATGCCGGAAATAGGATCCCTCTCTAGAGAGATCAGACCCACTATCATGAACGCTTGGACGCAGGCAGTGTGAGTTGAAGACTGCCTTTGTCTTCAAAGAAAAACTTTTCCAGATGTAGGAAAAAAAGGAGTTCAAGACTGAGGTTTTATTAAAGTTTACATCACATTACATGCAACACCAGTTTTGGTCAAGAGTGTTTCTCAAATGGTTTTGTGAGTGACATGGGTTTAGCTCTTCTATTCATATATTTAATGTCCTCTCCCTGGGACCTGTCAATGAGCTTCAGCTAGTAAAGTTACTCAAATCTCACAAGACTTGCTCTACTAAGTAGATGATACAGTGAATACTGGTAAATTTACTGGACACTGTTTACACATTTTTCATATTGCAGATTGTATGGTCTTAAATATATCTTTACAAAAGCCAACCACACAATTTTCACTGATGACTATGATGTTTGCTGATGACTAATTCCTGAAAAATAAGCAGTCATTTTTACTTTCTCTGTATACACCATTTTTACTTATGACATATTATGCCTCCCACAGTATTAGAATATGTGAACATTTCAGAGCCCATGGTTTTATTTTTTTCTCCCGCTAGATTAACATTATTGCTAAGAAGCTGAATAACACATCTTCGTTTATTGAGCCTCTACATCTATACATGTCTTTATGGCCATGGGGGGTTCACAATGGTTGTATGACATTTGCAAGATGCATACTAGGTACTGTCAATGAGGCTCTGGGCACTAGTCACAGTTTTAGGCCTAAATACAAATATAAACACAGAGTAAAGATTTCTCTGAGACATTCCACATCTAGACTCATTCAGAATTTTAAAGAGATGTCTTAGCCTTTTTACATGTGGGTGTTGTCCCAGTCTGGCTGGTTAGTTGCTTCTTTATACTACTTTTCTGAGGCCTGGTTGCCTCAGTGCTCCGGATGGCACATCCCTCCAGGACCTAGATGAAGGATCATTTCAGAGTGTTAGTCTATAATGGGAGAGAAAATGGATTACTGCAACGCTCTCCTCACCGGTTTACCTGCTAACTCTATCTCAAGACTTCAATATCTCCAGAACTCTGCGACCAGAATACTCACACACACCAAACGCTCGGCCCACATCACCCCAATCCTATACAATCTCCATTGGCTCCCTGTCTCCTACCGCATTCAATTCAAAATTCTCCTCCTGACTTACAAATCTTTACACGGCTTAGCTCCCTCCTACCTTTCCAAT
>JBBPCW010201188.1:0-15529 GCA_037974425.1 Phenacogrammus interruptus
ACACACACACACACACACACACACACACACACACACACACACACACACACACACACACACACACACACACTGAAATCAATGAATAGAGAACAATCTAAAGATCAATAGTGAATAAACGTCACTTCTGCACCTCTTTATGCATAATAAATCAATGATATTAGCAATATAGCACATAATCACACACTAAGGTCAGTCTATGTGGTTTACAGAAATAGAACACAAATTAAAATAAAATAGAATAAAATAAAATAACAAAAGATATAAGAGAATACATAGAAAATCAATAAAAGTACAATGGAAGGGCAGATGTTTGAAAGATGGCAGAGTACGGTTTTTAAGTTTTAAGTTTGTGTTGTTATTATGTTTTGTACTGTATTTTCTTTTTTTCTTGAAGTGTCACTGGAGTCTCTGTATCCACTCTACAAGCAAACACTCTGACAAACACCTGACACAGCATAGGTTGGCAACATTTAGATTTAGATTGTGCAACTTCTTTTATTTACTGCATGACGGCATAAAAAATTCTTCCCTTAGATAAAAGACCCAGGGTGTCAAATGTGACCAGACTACTGTCCCAGTCCTGGTCTACAGATGAGCTGAGAAGGTCCTTCATCCCCCAGGCTATTAGGCTTTTAACTCCTCCCAGCACTGGAGGATTATGTATGACAACTAGGCATGACTCTGTCACTCCGTCACTATTAATCCTTTCCCATACACTATATTTGGAATCTGGATCATCATTACTTTACACTTTTTGCACCATCCTTTGCATTATTTTGCACTATCTATGTCTATCTTGTAATCTGTATTTTTAATTGTGAAAATACGAGTATTAGCGTATTTTCAAATACAGTAAAGTCATATAAATAATCAGCATGTCATGAGCACCAACCTAAACTGCAAATTAGAAGTCAGCTGACATCATCTATTATTAAATCTTCGGTCATTGTTGTATTTTTTTGTTTTGTTTTTTTAAGTTAACTGTCAATAAGTGAAGTGAGTGAAAGTGACCATTTTTCATACGTGAACACACCACTGCACAGCACGAAATTCAACCTCTGCATTTAACCCATTCACCAAGTGAAGCAGGGGGCAACTACGAACACGGCGCCCGGGGAGCAGTGAGTGGGACAGTACCTTGCTCAGGGTACCTCAGCGGTGCCTAGCGGTCTTGGGAATCAAACCTGGACTTTCTGGTCGCAGGGCGAATGCCCTAACCACTAGGCCACTATGCTGACAACAACAGTGATATAAAAAAGCTACACGACCACCTAGCAGGTATGTATTGGATGTTGGCCTTCATATAAATGTTACATGTGACTACAGAATATGTGATTGTAGTATTTACACTCGAAAAAAACTGAAAACGTTAGAAATTTTTTTTTTAAAAAGCTGCATGCCAAATCTTTAATATAAACACAGTCTTTATGCTTTCACTTACCTGCATGTTCTCTTCATCCTCCTCCCCCTCCTCCTCCTCCTCCTCCTCCTCCTCCTCCTCCTCAGTGTATTGGTAAAGGTGGAAACATGCTGAGTGCAGTTGGAAAGCGAAGAGGGCAGCAGTTTCAGTTTGTTTGTAGAGGTCACGGTTCAAAGCAGTCATTTTATGACTGGGCCATTTAGTTCTTCCAGAAAACAGCTCCATCTGAAAATACTCCTCCTCAGTCAAATGATGCTCCCTTTCAGACAACTGAGCCTGCAGCAACTCCTCACCTTCTAAATCTGATTAGGACAGAGGAGGTTTGGCATGAATACAATGTTAAGAAAAGAGATGGATGTGTTTACTCACATTCACAACTCATGGTAACATTCATGTATTTTATTGGACATTCAAATAAGCTTGAAATACATAAATTTGAGTTTTTGCGTTTTCTTGCTACCTTTGATGATGTGTTTGACCAAGCAACATGAAAAAATGTCAAGATACAATAAGCTGGTATTGCATCACACATTAACTGGCAACATCTAAGCAGAGTTATTCACCAATCAGCTACAAAAATATAACCACTGACAAGTGAATTGAACATTGATTATAATATTACAGTGCCATCTGTCAGTGGGTGGGGTGTATTAGGCAGCAAGTGAATGGTCAGTTCCTGAAGCTAAAAATCTGGAAGCAGGAAAAAAAGGCAATACATTTGATGAACCATTTATCGTGTGTGAAGACAGCACACAACACATTCTCTCCATTTAACCATGCAAAGAAGATCATACAATTGTATCATAATAAATGTTGTCACAAGTAATTAATAATTAACTTTATCTCCCATTATAGACTATTCTTAATTAATGTAATAGTAAAAATATCGAGAAAGGGTCTAGAACAAAGTACTAAAGCTTTTGTTGAGGCATTAGAATCTAGACATTATTCAATGTTTTCCTTATGGTAATAATTAGCTCAGGTTCTTCAATAGCAGCAAGCTGTAGAATCTAGAACATATTAAATTCCTACATTAATAAATGCATTGCAATACAGTCATTTTTGAATGTTTGTTTTTTTAATGTAATTATTAACCAAAGCTAGTTTTACAGTGCATCTATATCCTGTATGTTCTGGGATCTAGGACAAATCCTAATAATAATCCTACAGAACTAAATTTCTAATGTGTTATTAAAAACATTTCTGGCAATAATGAACTGAGCTGGACTGTATGTTTCTGTACTTGATTGGTCAGGCGCTCCTTGCATTGTGGAACATTCCAATTTGGGTTCTGTCAGTGTTTTGTCATATCAAAATACTTGTATCCATTCATTTTTGCACCACATTGCTGTTGCTACGCTTGTAGTAATTTCATGTGCAAAGTACACCCAGTAGCTGCCTGCCCTTATTACATATGTCCTCCCCTAGTGACTATTGTGGTCTACCTTTTCATTTTATCTCTAGAGAAACATAGGCCTCAAAATGAGTTCAGGGTCTTGCCATCTCACAGAGGAACAGTCTGTAGGGCCTCTCTCTCTCTCTCTGACTTTTGTTGTCAACTTTTCCATCTTCCAACAGTACTCTGTGGAGGATTGTGGGAGAAAAAGCAAAGAGATGGTTTCTTTCATTTAACAAGGAGCTGACTTTAATGTGGTTTAATTTTCTGGCTTTTCCATAGGAAATACAACATTGAGTTGAGAGATGTTACATGATGGATTTAGATCAGGAGGTAAGGCATGGAACAGAAGCTGTAAGTAGGCTGTCCCTTCAATAAAGTGCACAACTTCCTGATCAAGCCTCAGATAAGATCAGAGCATTACTCCGACTGGAGCTAAGCCCAGCTCTGTAGTACCCAGTTCTTTCAGCCAGGTCACTGTGTCCATCAACCCCAGCCTGGGTGGACTGGCTGGAGGGACAGCAGGCACCCTTGGCCCACAGCATTCAACTGAATGCCTACTACCTCACTCTACTCTGTGGAAACTCCACAACAGGGAGTGACCAAACATTCTGCACTTCACTCACCTTCATGTCATGTGTCTGAGGTTTCCTTCACTGATTCCCACAGCAACGCTTACTCAGATGCATATCTGCTGGTATTACGATAGATTCTTCCTCAGAATACGAACATGCCAAATGCCGTAAATGTAAATGTAAATGTAAATATAGCATGGGCCTCACCTAAAACAGCTCAAAGCTCTGACTTTTACCCTAAAAAAAGTCACCACAGTGTAGAAGATTATTTTTATGAAACCAAACTTTGTCCTCACACAACTCAGCAAGAAAAAGTCTTTGGAAACTGTGGTCTGCCCTGGTAATAAGAAAGAGTATAATCCTCAGGTGCTTGCACTGAGCCACTTGAGGTAGGCTCATGGAGCCCTTAAGGCAAATCTCTCTCATACCAGTGCCCCTCAGGGATGCTAGTATAAACACAACAATGAAGCAAGAGTCCACTAAACCCAGGACCGTCCAAAGGGAACAATCATGAGGCAGAAATTAGAGCTTGAAGGCACAATATAATGCTAATCTGAGATCAGAAGTGTAGTTCCTTAAAGAGGCTTTGGAAAGTGTATCCAAGAACACTGACACTCCCTCTAAATGTTCTACAAAGGATTGTGAAAAACATCCAAGCGAGGGTAACAAAGATCCACCAATCACATGACTAGGCCAGGACCTTTCCCTGCCACCACTCAGAGTATATCTTGTGGGTTGGGGCAAGGAGCTAACTTGTGAGACCTGCTGGAGTTTCCATTTGACTCATTTGACTCACTGACCAAAAGGTTTTCCAACCTGCCTTGCGCTTCTTTGAGCTCAACCTGACTATTGCTTGAGTTGAATCCCAAATCAAATCACAATTCAGCTTTACCCGAATCAAAGTGTGACTAACTACGACCTGGGACAGTGGTGCTGCACCAAATTTGAATACGTTATATTTGTGGTAGGGGCTGATGATATCCAACCACAGTCCAGCAGAGGTCATGCAGTCAAAGACATCAACGTTCTGAGTAATGTCTCAGAACTGAACAGTTTTCTCTGTTTTTCAATTACTTGCGGCAATTAATTAAGGACGGTGCCAACATCTTGAAAGTCAGTTTCTCACATTTCCTAAGTGCAGCTTTGTTTCAGAAGTAACACCAAGACAGGCGTGCATATGGTGGTAGTAGGTCACTCAGTAATTCCAATCTAAAATTTTCTAAATGTGAAGAGACACTGCCAGCATTTTTACTATATTAGTGGCCAGAAGTTAATCTTGAAAGGTGTCCTCTGCATTTAACCACTGGGTAAAGCAGTGCTCAGCCAACAATGCAATGGTCAGGGAGTAGTGTGTGGGGGCAGTACCTTGCTCAAGAGTACTTCAGTGTTGCTTTTGGCAGTCCTAGCATTTGTACCCACAGATCACAGAGGCTTGTCACCAGCAGAGATATGCAAAGATAGCAGATAATCTCATTATCCTGAAACAAGCTGCTAAGACTAAAATCACAGAGTTTGACATTCCCATGTACCTTTTGGAAGTCTTTCTTTTCATCTGGATAGTACCAGCAGAATGAGCAATGGGGATCTCTAACTGGTGTCATCCTCCAATCCTGGGTTATTCCTCACCAACTGCTGTGTTCACACCCAAAAGGTGTATGTTCATCTGGACCTATGGGTAGCCTTTCGAAAGTATGTCCTCAGTCCAACACCAGCAGCCACTGGCATTGGGTTTTTGTTCTCGCTTGATCTGTCAGCTGCAAACTCAGTAAGCCTAAATCTCTTAGAAATCATGCAAAATACTTAAACAACAAAATGCCTGAAATTCGTAGAGAGCTAGAGTATCAACAGCTGAACAAGGCTGTTTCTGCTCTCAGAAAACTGTCAAAGGCTTAGTTTGAAGAATATGAGCAGAATTTAACACATGTGTGTGTTGTCATCTTTCAAAAACTTAAAAAGTGAACATTAACTTTAAATCCAACATGGCAGAAATTAACATAACAAGGTGCCCTGAACAGCCTGATACAGTACTTGCTCACACACACTTCCAAATCTGAACTATGGGTGGCACTGTTGTGCTCAAAGTGCTTGGTGAAAAAAAATCTGTGTTAAATTTTTACAACTTTTAGCCAAACAGTTCTTGGTACTGCCTTAGAAATTCTAGCCAGTTATTCAGTGTAATATCACTAGCATTAAACTCTGTATTACATTATTTCACGTAGTACTCCGGCAATGGCACATTATGACTTTCTAATCACAGGAAAGAATACAGACACTGCTGCATAACACTTTATTGCAAAACCACTTATAATGTGGGTTGACAAAATGACTAAACCAAACAAAAGTTAAACAATAAATGAGTGTAACAAACTTAAAATCATTAAATAATCAGTAAAGGAGGTAACAGAAATGGACAGAATTAAACGCAAAATGCTGCAAATCTAAATGGACTAAATAAATACATTTTTTATGAAAACATTTGCTGAAATTCCACTTTAGTATAGAACTTGCATTTTGTTTTAATAATCATGAGCATTCTATGTTAGGAAAGAGGCATAAAGAGACATTGTTTAAAAAGACATTTGTAAGCAACAAATTAAACTAATAAATTGAAGAAGGTGACTGATTTCTGTACCAGAGTTAAGGACATGGTCTTCTGTACTGAAATTTTACTGGCAAAGTACAGACTGAGCTGGACTTAAATAGAACAGAGTGACGAGAAACAGACGAGTGTAATCAGTGATCAAGAAACTAATGTGAAACTAACAGTGGCCGGGGGAAGTCCAAAGTCAGTACTACGCAGATATATATATAGATATATTTGAAGATATATATAGATATATATGTCCAGTCAAACCTCACCCACAATGAGCTGATTATCAAAGCTGACCAAACTAATTAATTACAGATAAAACTAACCCAGAATTTAAATTAATGTTAGATCTGCACCATCAGCACCAGTTAAAATTTAAACAGCATATTGTGGCGAGCGTGAGAAAGAGAGACGACAGGCACTTCGGATCTTCCAAATCTCTCGGTTTTATTTTCAGTTTTCACAGTCTGCAACCAGCCAACATTCCCCACATCTAGCTTCAGCCCGCTAGCTGCTCCCTAAAACACAGTTTACCCGCCAACCGGTCACTAATTCAAACCCGCAAAGGCTCATGGGAGCCAGTCCTGACTGCCAGCTCATCACAATATACACTGATCAACTTTAACATTACAACCACCTGCCTAATATTTTGTTGGATCCCCTTGTGTCCACAAAACCACTCTGACCCACTGAACTATGGACTCCACATGGCCCCTGAAAGTGAAGTTTTTACAGTATTGTAGGGCATGTTATCCTGCTGAAAGAGATCACAGGAAATTTTCGTTGATATTCTACACTTCCCTTCTTAATAACTAATTGTAGGACTATGTTCATCCCATATGCAATTTCAGTAAATAAGCATGCAAATACACTAGAAGGCAATGGCTGAACATCACGTTGTGGTAGACTTGGATTTCATTTTTTTTTCTAACTTTTTAACTTTTTTTTTTTGTTATTCCTTACAAATTACACAGAGTGACCTTATTACGTACACATACCCATGTAGGTGATATGTGCATAGGTGCATAAAATAGGTGGAGATTGATTCACCACCGTAATAATAAGTGCTCACTGGTCGTCTGGGTATCCTGACCACCGATGAATTATAAAAAAGGGGCTAACATCGTAGATCTGTATTTGTAAACTACAGTGTGAACCTACATAGTCAGTGGCTTCTTCTATTGTATATTATCAGCAGTAAAAAGTTTTTGGTAAAGCCATATTTTGCTTTAAAATCAGTGCACACTGGTGCTAGATTTTGTACAAATGCATTAATATTATCAGTACAACATATTCAATGTATTTACATCAAAAACGTATTCAGTCAGTAAAGAAGGCTTCAAATTAATCTGATAATGTGTGTGTCTCAGAGGAATAAAACAGAGGCAGCATGGGTACACAGAAAGTGTAGCTTTATTGACTGCATTTGTCAACCAACAGCTGGGCGTTGGGCAATGAGAGGGACAGGTAGAAAAGCCGTGGTGGATGCAGCCGTCAGTAATGCAACACAAATAACATGGAGATATATGATGGAACATCATATTGCTTTAAAAACTGCTTACATGAAGAGAAAAATTACAAAATGGAAAATAAGCATCTGCACTAATTAAAATACATTTGTTTTTCCTCCTACAAAGATGATTTCATAATACAACAAAATAAATATAGCAAAAGAGCCCAAAATAATTTAAAATAGCTCTATTTTCTTCTCCTCAATATTTGTTCAGTATTTCTTCTGTTTGTTTAACAAATGGCACAACATTCTTTGAAATAAAGTATACAGAAGAAAACTCCTGCAACATTCATATTAAAACTGATGCAGAGCTGATATAAACTGAGAACAGTAGGCCTACGTGACAGTGGAAATGTTGATGCATTTACAAGAAGAGTAATGTCAAAACAGATGCTCAAAGTTTTTCCCTTCCCTTTAGGGTGACAAGAGAGAAACTGCAGGAAGAAGCATTCACAGCACTTGCTAACACACAGTTCAGGACCTGCACTCATACAGTGGACAAGGCAGTTGTCTAATGCTGTAGAATGCTACATTAGAACAGAGATGAAAAGGATCCTGACACACTAAAAGCATTAAATACTAGGTGACTGGCCCATTTATGCATGAATCCAGCTTCAAACAACAGATAAGTAAAAAAAAAAACTTAAGAAAAGCTGTTTGTCAAGAATGTTGAACCAATGTGCTTAATCCATAGGATGAAACATTCTCATGAGCAACCTCATGGTCTGAAAAACAAGTGCAGACCCTCCTTTCATCTTTTCTACATCATAGAAAGCTGCACTATAGGTCACAAGGAAGGGGGGTTTGAACTGAGAATTCATCAATCATCATTCCAACAATTATTTTCTCAAAATGCCTCGTCATTTTCTTGCTGATCTGCATTTTAAATAATAAGGTTGAGCAAGGACATGGAGCTGATGCTTTTTGAAAGGTGTTAGTGTCCGTTTTTGGGGAAAAAACAAAACAAAACAGCTGTTGCTACCAAACACATCCATGTAATCTAGTCTGAATAACTTTTCTCCTTTTATTCTCCATTTAACCTATTCTTTAGGAACAGGAAGCAAGCTTTATATTAAGCTGTGAACAGTAGGTAAAAACGGGAGACAGGCAAGTCAACCCTATTACGAGGAGCAAAACTATGTTGCTAGACAAACATTATAATGTTTACAAACTACAAAAGGGATGGGTGATATGATTGTTGAATAGGCCTACCAGTAGTCTGTTCTAAAATATACCCTTTTTACCAGCAGCACATTCATTTCCACATATTTATAAACACACCAGTCAGTCATAACATTAAAATCACCTGTCTAGTATTAAAGTAAAACAATGTAGATCACACTTGTGCCAACAAAACACAAGTATGGCACAAGTGGGATCTACAACAGCTCTGACCCAATAAAACTTGGACTTGGACAAGACCTCCGAATGTGTGCTAAGGTAAATGACACCAAAACGTTAGCAGCAGATGCTGTAGGTCCTATGAGTTAAGGGCCTGACTTGTTTGTCAAGCACAGCCCACAGATGCTTGATTGGATTGCAATTGGAATTTGAAGGCTAAGTCACCAACTTCAACTCTTTGCCATGTTCCTCAATCGATTCCTGAACAGCCAGACATTGCCTTTAAGAAATACTCTAGCAACGAAAGGGTGTACTTGGTCTGCATCAACGTTTAGGTAGGTAGTTTTATAGTAATATCTACATGAATGCTATGACCCAAGGTTTCCCAGCAGAACACTGTCCTGATCATCACACTGCCTCCTCCCACTTCTTCCCACAGTGCATCCTGGTGCCCTCTCGTCCCCAGGTAAGTGACACACAGGCAGTCCACAAACCTCACCAGACCTGGCTACCTTCTTCTACAGCTCCATGGTCCAGATTCTGATATATTAATACCTTCTACCCTCTAAGGAGGGAAAACTTGTGAGCCAGCAGCAGGGTTATGGATGCCCAAAGCTCACTGATGTATGTAAATACTGAAGGCAAACCCATATGGTCAGATCCAACAAAAGAGCTTAAGTAGAATACATTTCAGGCTGGGATAGAAACATGTCAACATAACAGTTTTCTTTGTGTTAGGGCTGCATTGGTCAGTGGGCCCCTGTCCGTCATTAAAAGTGCCTACAATGAGCACTTGAGCATTAGAACTGGACCATGGAACAAGGTGACCTTGTCTGGTGATTCACAATCTCACATCGTGGGTGTGTGCACAGTAAGAGACGCTACCAAGATGCACTGCATAAAGAAGGCAAGTTGGCAGAAGCAGTATGATGCTCTTAGCACCTTGCAACGTCCTGGAGCTTAACAGATACTTGATCGGATTGAGATCTGAGAAATTTGGAGGCTATGATTTTGTAATTTTGCTCATGGCTTGTGCAAACCAATGATTCATTTTATATGTTATGTTTTTTTCCCCCAAATATGTTATATTAAGCAAAATAACAGTAACTGTGCATTAAAATGCATATTTCTAGAAAATCAAATATGCAGTTAGAACAGGGGTACACACACTTTTGCATACAAGTATGTCTATACACATTATCAGTCCAAAAATATCCAGACACTTCTATTTAGTATGAATAAAACCTATTGCAGATACAGGTGTACACACACTAGTATAATCTCCATAGACACACATTTCCACTAGAATGGGATGATTTGGATAAGCCACACATGAGCCTAAGGTCACCAGGCATGGGAATGACCCACCAACATTGGGCTATGGAGCAGTGGAGTAATGGAGCTACGTTTAATACCTTTGGGATGAGCTGGAAGTGTTTGTGATCCCGAACAAATAATCTAATATCAGTAACTGATCCAACTAATGCAATCACATTGTCCCAGGCTCCAGCATCTAGTATAAAGGCTTCTTAGAAGATTGGAAGGCTGCTACTTCTGTAAAAAGGAAACCAACTCCCGTATTATTACCCTTGATTAAGATACGCTGGTGTTGGATATACACTTGGTGGTGGAAAGACACACAAGAATTGTGGTGTTTTCCGCCATCTGATGACTGCAAACAGCCATATAACTCAAGTAAGTCTGTATTGTATCAGATACAATCAGATACAGAATTTCAGATAACTTGTCACTCTGCTTATAGATTTAAGAGACAAGATAAAACCTAGCTGTACACCAACTTAACTTACATCTGAAGCTTTTGCCCATATAAACTTGCATAAGCTCTTACAATATAATTCCACACAAATTATGCACTAAAATGATCAGCTTGAGCACACATGCTTTTATTTGAGTTTTTTTTTTTTTAAAGTGAAAGGAAGCATGCCGTGATACATACGAGTACTGCTCCAAGATTCATGATAGAAATTTAAGGCTGCATGAACACCACCCATAAGAATGGCCCTAACAGATTAAGCAGCAAAAATGAGAAATTTACAAGCGTTGATCTTCTTGCATCAGCATGCTTGCACTACAGATGGAAACCTGGTCTGTGAAGGTACAGCATAGTAGCAGTGAACAGCAAATGCCTGGGAAACTGAGCTATGTGTGTACATGACACCTCTACTTAACAACTAAAACTAAAAAGAAAACCTGCCGAGTCTTAACTACCACCTGTTTTCACACGATTTAAGACGTGACTTTCAAAGTCATACAAATGTAGAGACCGTGCTTACTAGCACAGGGCTTTTCCTGTGGCCATCTCGGTTTTCTCTGGTACTGATGGCAGTGCTGGGCAAGCCTAACAAATTTATGATTGTAGCAGTCAGGATTTGATTCAACAATGGCATTTGGGTTTTTTTTTTTTTTTGGTGGAGCACATCTGATTGGTTGCACACGTATGTAAGAAGATGTAAAGCAGTTATCCTGCCTATCGTGTTTCTGATTATTCGATTTGTCAGAAATATAGACTCGATTATTAAGAGGGCTGGTGTCATTGCTAAGGTGATAGCGCCTCCTTAAAAACTGAAGGCGAATCAGCCCTTTTCAAGTGGATGACCTGGTACTAACATGCCCACAGTACAGTGTTGACTTACTGTTCTTTGGCATTATTAAAAAAAAATCTTTAGAAAACCTATGGAGAGAGAAACCTCTTAGTAGTCACGATTATGATTAAGTGTGCAGACAAAATGCAAAAAAAAACTTGAATTATTCTTTTTTTTTTTAAATAACTTGATTTAGTTTAAGCTCTTGCTCTTTAACCCTGAGACAAATACCATGTGTTGCTAAGGTTTGTGAAATGAAGGAACTGGGGACAGCTATTAAAACATGAACTTGCGGAGGCTAATTGTGAGTCAACAAATAAAATTTGGGTTGTGAGCAGGCAGCATTTTTTCTCCAATAGTGGTATGTTACTAGTAAGTGCGTTTGTTGTTTGGTGCGTTTATTAATGGCAAATGCTGCATTTCTAGGCACTGGACTAAAACTTCTGACCTTTGTTTCAGTGAACACATGGGCCAACAAAGAGCTTTATCCTTTTGATTTTGATTGTAAAAAAATAAGTTAAAACATAGCTGATTACCTTGGTTCAGGAGAGCAAAAAAAGGCACACTTCATAATAAAGATATCTGCTTACTCTTTTTGAGTCGGTCATGGCAGCTGGACTAGTTTAAGGACAGGTAGCAACTCAGTTGGGGTCGGTCCATTGTTGTCACACAGACATGCCATGAACTCTCTCGAAATACAAACCATGTAGGTGTAACAGATCTAGACTAGTATGTGCTTTTGTGCTTTTACGAATTTAAAGATACTTTCATCTGTGTACTGGATTTCCAACCAAATGTCACATCCACTGGAAATACTTGGTAGACCTTTTGGACAGAGGAGCAATACAAATCTGAAACAACATAATAATTTCCATATGATCTGTATACGATTGCTTGTCACCTACTTTTCAAACCAGTGTACCAAATCCAGTCACTTCCCAAGTGAATATAACATATAAAAGAAGACTGTTCCTATCTATTGCAATTAGGTCTGATTCTGTTTTTTGTCATTGTAATTAGCATTACACTTAGCCAACTGATGACAACACAGAACCATCTAGAGTGACATAAGAATTCCTTGCAAAAAAACTGGGTATTACAGAGCTGTGGTCATAGAAATTCACAGATTAAATCTGCTATTTTTGTCACAGACAAGAGAGAAAGCAATGGGATCATGGTATCAGGGACAATCTCAGCAATCTCAAATATTCCTCATCTCTGTCTCTGATTTACAAATTTATGAGGCCAAAATGCTTTGTCTCAGTACATCCTCCTTCCCAGTATGAATTGGAGTCAGGTGCAACTTTCGGCTAGTGCGACGTAAGTCACTCTGTTCAGCATTTGAGAAGTAACTGTCCGTCTCCGAGTCCAGTAGCAAGGTCTCTTTCTCACCACTGCTGCCCTGCACAGAGCCTGTAATCTCCAAGCCCCCGCTTTTAAAGCGTGACTTCCCTTGCCTCGGGAGCCGAACTCGTAAGGCCACTTGCGAGCTCCTGCGGCTCTCCATCTCTGGAGCGCTTGGGCTTCCAGGTGCAGAGGATGCAGAGGTTACTCCTGCATCACCGCTGCTCTCCCAAAGCTCATTTTTCTCAGAAATATGACAGGAATCCATTTTGGATATGGGGGGCTGGATCAAATCCGCTTTGCCATCAGTGGTACTCGTCTGGGCGTGATTAAGGTAGTGGTGGTGGTGATGGTGGTGCAGTGTCTTTAAAGAGTGCTGTCTTTCACCCCGTCTGCTGCCATGGGTTCCCCAAATTTCAACAGAACTTTTGCCTTTGGGTGTAGAGCACGCACTCACTCCCGTGCCAGAGGCGTTTAGTTTGTGACTTCTTCCTCGAGATTTGCCCCGAGTTTTGCGACCCAGTTGGGGGGTTTTCCAGGTGGACTTCATAGAATGATCCATCATCAGGTTGAGCAAACTCTCCTCGCCTTGCAGTAGCTGGTCAGACAGAAGACTTGCAGAGGGGTCACGTGGCTCTCCAGCCATTGCCCACTTGCTCAACACATTGTCCGCTGTGATCTGAACAGACTGTGCTAACCAGCTGTCAAACAGTGAGCCATCCAGTGGGAATGATGTGGAGAAACCTGAGTGAAACACAAGAACGTTACAACTTAAAGTGTCTATACTCAATTTACTGTAATCCAAACTTGTATTGTAAGACCAGGGGTAAAGTCATGGTAATCCACATGCTTTAAAATAAGATTTCACCCCAAAATGCTACTTTTTTAATAAATTCAAGAAAAACAGCAGAATACAGTATTTTTTGCATGAGCTCAGTTTAGAGATATCCAATCTACTAAACATTCATTCTTTGACAGTTTGATGCCTTATTATGATTATCATTTTAAAATGTGTGCAAACTACAGTCTTCAATAACAGAAAAATAAGAGAAAGCATTTAATAGATGTGGAGGCCTGGAGGGTTTGCACTACTTCATGCCTGTTTAGTGGCTTTAGTTGACCCTGAGAGAGTATATGAACAAGTGTATTTCTGTAAGAAAATGTAATGTGTGATTGCGTGGTTGCTATAAAACCAGTGTTTGGAGAACCCCAAACATTGGGTTATGGGCCAAAAAAGTTTAAAAAGATTACTTGCAATGTGGAACTAAACCGGTGCTCCTCTGATTCTCAGCATTCAGTGCATAGCACTCTACCACTGAATGTTAACTTGCAGCCTCTTACCTAGCCATTTATGGTTAAGGACGTCTGAATGTGCAGCCTCATTTACAGGCTGATTTCTTTTAATCAAATCACAACAGTGATACACGTTTATACATGTTCTCTCATTAAGTAGTATCAGAGACAGAGAGAAAGATTCCAAATGGCCCAACAGATGTCTCGCAGACACCCCCTAATCAGGGGTGTCAAGCTCCAGTCCTGGAGAGCACACTGATGGTTCTCCAATACAAACACATTCATTAAACCTGGCAATTAACTGGCGAGGAGAACCAGGAGTTTCTGAGCAGGGAAATAACCAAAACCTGCTGGACCACCGCCCTCCAGGACTGGAGTTGCCTACCCCTGCTCTAAGGACAGGGGTGTAGTGGGTGATGGTGGCGTAGTGGGTAGGATATTTGCCTCTAAAACAAGAGGTCATGGGTTCGAATCCTACCTTCAGCACCACCACTGGGTCCCTGAGCAAGACCCTTAACCCCATGTTGCTCCAGGGAGAGACTGCCCCCTTTAGCTCGGGATTGGAAGTCGCTTTGGATAAAAGCGTCTGATAAATGTAAATGTAAGTGCAGACCTTGACATCACTAAACAACTAGAATCTATGAACCTACAGTGGTTTAATACATGTAAACAACTACAAAACAACCAGCAAGTGATATTTGTTTTGCAAAAGGGTTTTCTGGGATCAGCCTCCACATACTTTGACATCATTGAGAAAGTGACAGAAGTGCATTGCAGGATGAATTTGGTGAATTAACAATTGCAATATCTTTTCATACCCAGCTGTTTGAGAGGAGAGTTGTTCTCTGGTTTCCATTGCTCTTTCTTCTCAGAGATGCTCTTTTTCCGCTCTTTTACTCTTTCCTTTACGCCATTTTGATGCCCCTTGTCAAGTTTTATCTTTTTTTCTACAAAGGACAAAATGCCAAAAGTCACTCCAGGTCATGGATGCAAAAAAGAATTTGGCTTGG
Organism: Phenacogrammus interruptus; assembly: GCA_037974425.1. Classification (NCBI taxonomy): domain Eukaryota; kingdom Metazoa; phylum Chordata; class Actinopteri; order Characiformes; family Alestidae; genus Phenacogrammus; species Phenacogrammus interruptus. Next base: position 15,086 of record JBBPCW010201188.1, read on the forward strand.
AATACAGTTTAAAGGAGAGTTTAAAGAACAGACTGTTACAGCTCAGTAAACTGGCTTCATTCTTTGCTGTTGTTGATGGTACAGAGCAGACAAAATATTCTGCACCAAACAACAACGTTTTAATGCTTGCAGTTACCTCAGAAATGTCCAGAAATATAACTGACAAGCTCAATAAGTGAGAGGATAGCTAACTTTTTGAGGTTTCCTAACAAATATTTACCAAATGCTTTGGAGTTTATAGACATAAATTCAATAATGACCACCTATGAAAGAACAGTAAGAAAATAATGATTGGATTAGTCATATAATCATAAAACATATGCAAAGACATTTGTACACACAGGGTTCATAACATCTGCAGCACTATATAGTACACACACACACACACACACACACACACACACACACACACACACACACACACACACACACACACACACACAC
>JBBPCW010201709.1:0-15522 GCA_037974425.1 Phenacogrammus interruptus
ACACACACACACACACACACACACACACAGATACACACACACACACACACACACACACACACACACACACACACACATACAAGAATGTTACAGCTAATACAAGCAAACTAGCAGTCAAACTCTTTGCTTTACATTTCAAAAGGGGGGTTCATTACTTTGCTATACGTTAAAATGCAGAATATTTAAGTTGCTGTTCATCTTTGCCGCTCCCCGATGATCCTGTACTGTCGCAGCACCGATTTAAAGTAGTTCATATCTCTAGAGAGTAAACCTGACCTCTTTTTTAGGCCAGCTTAAGTAACACAAACTACATTATTTATCTGCTTCAGACCACAGGAGTGATAAAAGCATTATCCTCTTGTGAGTGTGGCAATCAGCACAGACCACAGTGTGGGTTTCATGCATTAAGCACTCTGATTTAATACTAAGAAACTTTGTTTGCAAACATCTAGAGGACCTATGTCATTATCCAAACCTCTTATTCTAACCAGGGTCATTGGGGGGGTGCACACAGTGTAAAAGGCATCACCCTGGAAAGGTCACAGGTTCTTGACAGGACACTCTGACAAACATACTCACACCAAGGGGCAATTAAGCATCTCCAAGGTTGACTGTGGGAGGTAAACAGAGCTCACGACGGAAAACAGAACATGCAAACTCCGCAAAGGAACCTGGCCTCCCCTGATGTGAGTCCTGTATAGCAACAGAGCTGCCCACTGCACACATCACTGAAAACCTACACTATAAAGTGCTCTTTACACTGTGAGAGAATTTCACGGACCACTGGACCAACAGAAATGGCCTAAAATGACCAAAACTTACATTCACTTACACTGTAAAATTTGTTCTCAGAAATAATTTACAATCATATGCAAACATTTGACCACACCCAGTCAAATTTCATATTTTACACAGTTAAATATATCCTGCAAATGTTTAGGGCACAATTTTATGCATTGGGTTTAATACTGAAAAATAATGACAAAACAATGCAGTGTTTTTTTTTCCTCCAAAATTCCAAATTCAAGTTCAATAAATACACAAGAAGTATGCATTAAAACTGAAACGTGTGTTCTCTGTGGAGGATGCATTCTTATTTTAATTTAAATCAACCAGGAGTGCCCAAAATGACTAAATATTCAGCCTACAGCACAGTCACATCGAAGTTATAAGGAGTGTTTCAGCCCAAACTGCGATGTGACTAAGGCACAATACAGGGCAGTCAATCGGGTCATTTTTATCGGTCTTAAATTCACAGTAACAAAGAAAGAAAACAACAAAATATGAGAGAAATGTGAGGAATCGACCCATTAATATCACACCCTTTATATGACTCCGTATTTGACAATAAAGCTCAGCCTAAAGTAAACAGAATAATTACAAAAAAAAAAGGGCTGGATGCCAGATGTAAGTCATTTAAACCAAGCCATCAACAAGGCTAATTAAATCTGGCTAGTAAACCTGCATAATGAGGCAAAGTCTGAATGTCACTCCCCACAGTCGTATGAAATGAAGGCAACATGCAGTTCTGGTGCAGTGTAATCTTCTAAACACTGAGGTTGAGTGGTTTGTAGTATACAACCACAATGCTGAAACACAATAGCACCATTTAACCTTCAATACACACAACAAAAACAAATACCACAAGCCATCATTATCCATCTAGGAACTATGGTTACTTTAGTGGGTTGAGATATTATATCCTAACACTTTTACAGAGCAATTTATCGCAATGTCACACAGTGAAAAATGATAACACAAGCCTCATAAAATGATGCTCTTTTTTGTTGGTGATGTAGTAAGGCAGATTAAAATGAGGCAGATTTAAATGAGCAGCAGAATATTTTCAAACATTTTCACTCCAAGTCCAGACTTTCCTACCAGGAGACTGGAAAACTCTAATAGAGCATTTCTCTCTCACTCACTCTCTCTCTCTTTTTAAATGTACATAATCACAGACAGAAGCTTTTAAATAAGTCAGAAAAAGTCTCTGTCGCCCCCGGTGGCTTTGATGGGATGCCATGGCCTTGAATCTATCACAAAGGACTGAGTCATTTAGCAAGATGCTGTAGGTACATTCAAGCACTATTCTATCCAGCCTCGCTGCCTTTCAGCCTCTTTTTTGCACATTTCAGTACCACAGTGGCGGACAGCTCCCTCTGTGCATATTGGCACTGCACAATGGTCCCATTGAACACTGATGCAACTGCATACTACGACCATTAGGCATGCAGGCATTACAGCTGTATTAAAAGGTTGTTGTTGTTAACAGTTGCTCAGGTATGATCTCATTTTTGTTACGTTTATATTCTGTCATGATTCTTTATAAAAGTCTATGATTATCACTTTGCTTATGAGGTCATGTACAAGCGGTAAGTAACAAGATACTTATTAAATAAAAACACATGGTGGCCTAGTGCCTGTTCTCCATTCACTATTCATATTACTATAGACTCTGGAATTGTGAAGCATATGTCAACAGTGCCTTTATTTATCCAGTACTTATAGCTAGGGCTGGGTATTGCTAAATTTATGATCCCTGTACAATATAAGATACACAATATGGCTGTCTTTTCGATTACAAGCTAAATATGGGTGCCGATTAAACTGGAAATTAAAGTGAATTACAGGAAAAGAGTGGATTTATGGACTGAAATTGACTCACTAATCAATACACACAGACATTAATCACATGCTTATCGAATTTAGTTTGGACAGCCAATCAGAAGTGTCGATTTTGGAAGCACACTTTGTGGCTTGTAGATGCTAAAACTGACTACTTGAAAGAGCTGAAATTTAGTACTGAATATCAGAATCTAAGTTTCCTGTGTGTCAAAGTAATTTGGTACCATAAAGGCAGTGAAAGCTGGGCAATAACATCCATTCTGAAACATTTTATAATTCACGATCTCATGTGTGATATGCTGGAATAAACAAATAGCACCAGCAAACGTACGTTTTTATTCAACATTTGCAAATTTAAAGCACTTCAAAAGAAGTAGGAGGAAGAAATAAGTTAAAACAGTTAAAGATAAGATACCTGCTACTTACTTACAAAAGAGTGAAAAAATGTACCACAATAATAACAGATCATCATATTGGCCGCCCCTACCCTTGAGTGTGACCTGCAGAAGAACAGAACCGCCGTTTACCTGTCGTCATTCTGAAAAGACTGATCTCCAAGCAGCAAGTCTCTGAATCGGTAGCGTGGAGGTAGGGGTGGAACCTCTGAGTCCACATCGGCCATCTTCAGTGTGGAGATGTCCAGGATAACTCCACTGTTACTGATGCTGTTCTTCTGGACTGTCTCTGCAGGCCTGAGGTTAAAACAAAACAAAAACAGTCTATGATGGAGGTGTAAATTGCTGTCACGTCATGTGATGCAGTTGCAATTCTTTGAGAATTATGCAAAAGACACATTTGTGTATTTGTGTATTCCCTGTATTTGTATACACAATACACAAATGTGCCTGGATGGGACTATATACCAGTAAAGGAATAAAGAGAGAAGTATTTTTGTTTTATTTTAATACAGGCCAAGAATTTTATTCTGGCCAAAAAGTTTATTCCTTTGCTATAATCAATGCATTTGAAATCAATATATTTAAAAGACCACCTTCAGAGTAATGCATGCAATTTTGCATTTCTGGCTACTGAATAATCAAGAGTTCTGCATAATTTGACTGGCCAGCACAGAGGCCATGGTGCTGTGGAGTATGCAGAAGTGAGCCATAGAGGAGAAATTCTACATGCGTAGCATGACTGGTGGCTTTATGTTCTCCACCTAAACAATGTGCAGAGCCTGACACTGATGTATGAGGCCTGGTATTCGCACATGATTTGCTATCGATCCATATTCTCTGCCATTGTGCCCAAACACACATTAACTGAAATACACAAGCTGGTTCATGAAGGGTTTAATGAAGTGTAGTGCAGCTGTGCTACTGTTGAAGTTTGAGGAAAAATTACACAGTGCATTATTCCACCATCTGAGCAAAAACGGATTGCAATATGTGATTCCTCACTCTTGCACACAAAAGACGGCTCTTGGAGGAACCATCAGGAAACCAACCATTAACCCTTTTTTGTTACCTTTATACTTAAGTAAATCTATATAATGGGCAGATAAGCTGCTATAATTCCAGCTCCAGTTCATTTTCTCAGGGATTGAGAAATCGGTAATACATTGGTTGCTGATATATCGTCCATCCCTAGCATCCGTTATTCTTAAACTACTGCACACAAACTGGAATGCAACTGCGTACCTGTCAGCAGGATTTGAGGAACGCCGTGGAGGGGTCATACTGGCCTCTGATCCGCATTAGGAGAGGAAAGAACAGAATCAGTAGAGTTAGCATTTATGTCTCTTCCATCAAAAGGCAGTTCATGCAGACCCCCAGTCATTCATGAATAAATAAATGACATTGTGATGTTAGATCTGATCCATTCAAAAGCTCTTAAATGCTTGGTCAAAGAGTCATTTTATTAAATGACAAATCCGCTTCCTCTCGCTGGTGCAGTTAGTCAGAAGGCGCAGTGCGTGACGTGTCAACTTCCAACTCCAGCTTGTTCAAATGCGAAGCCAGTGAATCACCTGCGATTAGCAGGTTGCCCGTTGCTGTTCTGTACATCATTTTCAGAAACGCTTTAAAGGACAGCCTGCTAATCAAAGGTTGTTCCCTGGAGTGTGTTTAATAGACTACTTACACAGAATAGCTCTCAACTTCACCTTAAGGCCAAAAAAAACGTGTCCAAAGACTAATTCCCACTGTTATTACGCCACCCCTGTGACATTATGTCCCCTGAAACACAGCAGCCAGCCTAGAACATTCCCTGCATGGCCTTTAAGTACTCTCAGGTGTGTGTTTGCGTGTGTTTGTGTATGAGTGTGAGTGTGTGTGTATGTGCGATTGTGTGTGTGTGTGTGTGGACTGTGCAGAGCTATTAGAGTGTAAATCAGAGAGGAGTGGGTGTAGGGCAGGCTTTAATGGCAAAGGCGTAAACAAAAGTGAAAAGCGCTGCGTGGATTGTGTTCTTGCTCTGAGGGCAGACGCCAACAACAGTAAAGCATCTGAACAAAAGCAATTCGTGTTTGAGGGATCTTCACAAGCATCTTCAGGAAGAGAGAAGCCTGGATAGGTGTGCTGGGTGTGGAATGATTTTGGAAGGCATGACTGCCAGCCAAAAACAAAATGATTTAAAACTTCAGAGCTGTTCCACAGCAGGTAATCTTAACAATTACAAAGAAACAAGGAAAAGCTGTAATGAGAAAGAGAGAGAAGCAAAGCATATTTATTGCAATATCACCCAAATTGAATTCTGACCTCAGGGCTGGTTCCTGGAAAGCCCCTAATGCAGCCGAATGATGATTTAATATTCGTAATGAGCTGATTCTTAATGAGCTGATTGGTCAGTCACTAGAGATTCCAGAATCTAAATATCCAGCCTGTTTACAAAAATCTCCCTCTTCAGCCACTGTTTGCAAACCTTTCCCATTCTAGTAAGTAATGTATGGCTACTGAGACAGAATTATAAAAAATACTTGAGAGAAAAAGTGTCCATTTGTTATATATGAACACACCATAGCAAACGGTGTGAACAGAACAAAATTATTCTCTGCATTTAGCCCATTCACCAAGTGAAGCAGCAGGCAACTGGGAAGACAGTGCCCATGGGGATGGTACCTTGCTCAAGGGTACATCAGTGGTGCCACTAACAGTCCTGGGATTCAAACCCACAACCTTTTGATCACAGGGCCAACTCCCTAACCACCAGGCCAACAGATGTCCACAAAGGACACTGCACTGTTACAAAATGGTGTGTAAAAAAAAAAGAGTACTATTTTTTTAGGGGAACCTTCTCTCACCGGTTCATACAACACCTGCAGCACTTTAAGATGTACTGAACTGTCAAGCGTGACCCCAATTGCTTCATCTTGTTCAAAAGGAAATAAACCCACAGGCTCCCACTCTGCTACTCTTACACCCAGGCGGGTAAGAATGTCTTTACCTGGTTCTCAGTGGAGTAAGGACATCTTTACCTGGTACTCAGTGAAGTAAGAGTGTCTTTAACTGGTACTCAGACGTGTAAGGATCTCTTTACCTGGTACTCAGTCGTGTAAGGGTTTCTTTACCTGGAACTCAGTCGTGTAAGGATGTCTTTACCTGGTACTCAGTCGTGTAAGGGTGTCTTTATCTGGAACTCAGCCGTGTAAGGATGTCTTTACCTGGTTGTGAATGAGTGCGCGGTCCCATCATTGTAAATCAACGTCGTGCAGGCGAACCAAGCGCCACACATTTTCCCAGGAAAGTCCCGAGTTAAGGGTCCTCTGAGGACTTTTCCACGAGATTGTCCTCTTGACAGCTCAGTCCTCCACGGACAGTCCCCTTAGAGGGATGGGCGACCACCTCTAGTTGAGACCCCAGAGAATCCCACCACTGGGCGCAGTGCATTCAGCATCTCCACTCTTTTCTTTTTCAACTATGGACTATGAATGAAGCACCGAGACGCATTATCCCTCATTTTATCCTGTCTTGAATTAATTTCCATGATGACATTGCTCATGGGCATCCCATAACCTCTCAAAAATATTTCTGAACCCTTGCCACACCTCTGAAACCCAACAAAAACGTAAATCAGCTGGTTTCTCCTCTTATCCCCTGCATGCTCTGTCACCTCTGTACGAGCGGCTCTTTTATTGTTATTATTATTTTTTCCCCACCCGTATTCGAGCCAAGCCACGCCCTCCGAGTACTCACGAGCGAAGCGGTGTTCTAGAACGGAAACTATTAACCAATCACGGCGCAGGAGGCAAAACACTAGCAGCCAATCCTTGCTTAGTAGGGCGGGGCATCTATGAAAACAGGTGGGATAAACACTGAGGTAGCGAATAGCCCTCATCTCCAGAAGTCCTAAGCTGCTCATTTAAAGCCTATAGCTCCATCTGCTGGACCACCTTGAAACAATGTGACCTTCGAGACGAAGCTTAGTGTCCACAGTAACACTAGATCAATATAATGCGTTACAAATCCTATCTATAATTTAAAAAGGTTAACCATCACACACTCACGGCACTACAGCTTTTTTGAGGGACCATGCTTAGGTTCCAGAAGTGCCTGGAGCTTGAAGTAAACCCTAAAGAACCTTTTATCTTCATGACAGCATACTTGCCTATGGGCAGATGAGAGAAAATGCCCTTATTTGTCCTGCCAGGACCATCAGGATTTATTAACACCATTCTGTGGGTCTAGCATAATCCTCTGTGTTTATATACAACTACCAGCTCAGACAATTCCACCGATGCCTGTTCATCGTCACACTTCAGTGTGTAATGTCCCATTAAATACTGCCATTAGCTGCATGACTGCAGAATAAGTGAAATAACTGCAGATGGCTCATTCTTGGGGAATCTTCCATGTGTGTAATATCCATTTAGAAGATGTATTGAGTGGTGCCAAAAAGATACAGGACATACATTATTTTTGTATGCACATAAACAGACTGTAAATAGGGATTCCAAGATATTTGGTGTGTGTATTGTGAAATGTTGCTCTATAGCTTGATACAGAAATTCCACCAGTGTTTCAGCATTTCTTACTTTAAGATTAAAGGTGATAAGACCATACCTTGTAAGGCTTTTAAATATTCATACACAAAATGTTTTTTTTTTTTAAACAGCTTGATTAGATGTTAGAACAGGTCCCCTTTATTACGAAACACTGCTTTAAAAGACATATTTTTAGAACTCTATAGAACAAAAAGATTTTTTTGTCCAGATTTTCTTGGGAATCTTCTTTCAAAACACACTTTTAGTTCTCCAAAGAACTTTTATGTGGTTCCTCTATGAAGTCACACCAACAAACCTGACAAGCAATCATTATGAATCACTCTTTAAAAGATTATTTGGTTCTCTAAAGAACCAAAAGTGGCTCTTCTGTGATATTACTCCAAAACACCATTCAGGCCACCTTTATTTTGAAACATTCTTAAAAAAGTTTCTTTGGTTCTCTATAGAACCAAAAGTGGTTCTTCTATGAAATCACTCAAAGAACCCCTCAGGCCACCTTTATCATGAAGAATGGAGGACTGTACCTGCTCTCAGTCTGTTGTCAACTGCAGGTAGGGTGAACCTTCTCCTTGGGATGAAGAAACTGTTCATGTCTGTGGATGGGCTTCGCGGCTGCGTGGTCTTCTCTGTGATGCCAGTACATTATGACCCAGATGAGGTTGGTTCAGTAAACGCTGCTGAGATTCTTTGCGCTCTGACGAGAATTGTTTTCCATTTTCAACGTGACCGTGGGGAAGAAGTGGAAAGCATTTTTCCCCACAGTCCTTTTCCCAAGCTGCAAGACACCATCATTTTTCAAACACTCGATATCCCCCCACCCCCAACACTCACTTTTACAGATGATAGGCTCGATAAAAGTGGACAAATAGTCTTTTTTTCTTACTGCCTCAGAAAGAACAAGGCATGTGCTTTTCTTGTCAGATTTGTTTTGATGATTCATGTTTATACGTGGGCACCTGAAACCTCTAAAGCTCTTCTCTCTGTCTGTCACTTGGTCTGTCTAGCACATGAAATGTATATTCTAAATCTTCCATCATTTACCATCATTATGTATCATGAAAGTATCCATAACTTTTACATTTCACATTCAAGAACCTAAATTCCACTTTCCCAGTTTTTCCACACTCAGGATATTCTTCTGCTGAACGCTTCGTATAAAGAAGTGTTCAGTAAAACGCAGAAAGTCAAAATGTATAAAAAGACAAAAAGTAAGTAAGATCACAGTATAATATCTTAGCCTTTTATATTAAAAAGATAAAATAGTAGTTTGTAATGTCTGTTCCAGTGAAATGAATACCACTGTAGTATTAATAAGGTTTAGGCCAGAGGTTCAGTATACTGGTTCAGGCTGTACTGAGTGAATTATATATCTCGTTTGCAATACACCAATATACTAGGGCTGGGCGATTAATCAAAAAGTAGTCGAAATCGACATTCAGAACCTATAATCGATCAAATTTTTCCAGGTCAATTATTTCAATTATTTTCCGTTTAAAAATATAGATAGTAGATAGTGTGTGTTTCCTTCAATTATTTTAAAATCAAGTAATGCACCCTTAATTAAAAAACCTCTCACTTGTAATATGTGAGCATATTTACTGTACAAAAATTGTCAGTGAACTATGAGGGCAAAAAAATAATAAAATAAATTAATTGTTCATTAATCGTAATTGAGTTAAAATGTTCAATTAATTGAGATTTTGATATTAGGCCAAATCGCCCAGCCCTACAATATACCTAAAACATATTAACAAACTTATTATGTATCATTTTTAAACCTTCCCTGCCCACTCATTTTAAAACAAAATTTAATATGTTATACAATCCTGCAAAATGAGTTCTGATTGGAATAAAATGATTCCGTTTTGTATAATTACAGATGGAATGAATACCTAAGAAAACCCATTTCGTTCCTGGGAAACACTTTATTTCATTGAAATTAAAATCTCTTTTACATAAGAGATCTGGCCAAGAAAGCAGCCATATGACCCCATCACATACTAAACACATATATTCTTACACAGTACAATACATAAATACATACACAAATCCACAACTGGACCATTTATAAGCAGATTGGCCTCTCAGGAAAAACAACTACAACTCATTTTGTCACTTTCTTTAGGCCCTTGAATTCATCAGCAGATAAAAGTGTTTCTTTAAAGCACTTTAAAATTTTGTGAGAATAATTTCATGCTGAAGAAGAAGCAGTTTTCCCTGAAAAAAAAACAAACACATTTTTCACTTCTTTCAATGAATGATAACATGTTTTTTATTTTCATATACAGCATTCTATAAGGGTAAAACTCTCTCATATCCATGTCATTGTCACGCTTCGCTGCTCTGTCTCATACACGCAGGAGGCACAAAAGCAGACTTCCATCGTTTTGATTGCTTTTTATTTCCAAACGTAACTGAAACCTTGCACGAGGGCCGATGCATACGGCAAACATAAAGACAGCCTTAAGGACGGTTATTACGACGGTGTCTGACGGTGAACCCACCCTGAGGTCCACATGACTTCAACTTAAATATTCTAACCAATAAGCCCTGAGTACCCCCTACAGCTGATACCCATTATTAGCAGGGGTACTCAGGGTGTCAAAATAAAAGACATACACAACATAAGAAAAACATAACCCAGGGACGACCTCTAGCGGCCATCCCTCCACATAACCCCCCAAAGGTGTAACAGTCATGCTGCTTTTCAAATATAATTTGAGCAAGTGAAATGTTATTTGTACTGGTTAAAACATAACTCCTAACTGTACCTCTGTGTCATCATGTTTACCTGTGTGCCGCGTCATTATTGTCTGTTTTGTCTGTGAATATGTACACAGTTCTCTTGCTTTAGCCTTCAGTTGTATTGGTGTCAGGTTTGCTGCTTTAATGGTTTTATTCATGTTTTCTCAGTTTGTTCCTCTGTTTTTGTCTACACAGCATCTAGAGTAGACTATCAAGTGGATACTGATGTAAGTTTATCCAAGTTGATTTTTAAGATGTTAGAAATGAATATCTATATTAATTCCATTGCCACTAAGAACGCTTTTGTTCAAATTAAAAGTCTAATGCCAGTTAGTGAGAAATGAACGCTAAATATCTCTGTGACCAACGATGAGGGTGAAAAACACTATGGAGAAGTAGCCTGCCAACATACCTGAAACCATGGATAGTACACTTTAACTGCTTTTAATTAAACTTTTTATTGTTTTGTTAAGCCACTTAATCATTTTGTGTAACCACTTAATCGTTACCCTGGAGGAAACCCACGCCACCAAGAGGAGAACATACAAACCCGCAAGGCCAGGACCTGGATTCGGACCCACAACCCCAGACGTGTATGGCAACTGTGCCACTGTGGGCCTCATTTTCCCAAACATTACTAAACATTTTTTATACTTGGACTTTCTACTGCCTTGTTAAAAAATAGCATTCTCCTAGGATCATCATTCTGAATTCTTAGTCATACAGTTATCTATTAAAAATGTTTTGAAATCATTCTACTGCTTTTTTGTCTCAGGAAAGCAACATACAGACTGAAATAAATGTGAAAATGCCCAATAAAACATCAGTGACAAGTTACAGGTCTCATTTGCACTTATTGCACACGAGAATATTTCATGATAATGATTGAGAGCTAATACAGTAGAACATTCAGAAATATAGACAGAAATTTATAAAAACTGGTAGGTTTTCACCAAAACAGCCTGTCCTCCGGGATGGGAAGACTTCATGCTGCCAAAATGTCTGCAAAAAAAAGAACAAGGAGAATGTTTACAGAGTGGGATGGGATGGGATGGGTGGATGGATGGACGGGTGGGTTGGATGGGATGGGATGGGATTGGATGGGTGGATGGATGGACGGGTGGGTTGGATGGGATGTGATGTGACTGGATGGGTGGATGGATGGACGGGTGGGTTGGATGGGATGGGATGGGACAGGATGGGTGGATGGATGGATGGATGGATGGATGGAAGGATGGATGGATGGATGGATGGGTGGGTTGGATGGGATGGGATGGGATTGGATGGGCTGGGCTGAGCTGGGCTGGGCTGGGCTGCGATGGGATGTGATCGGATTGGATGGATGGACGGGTGGGTTGGATGGATGGATGGATGGATGGATGGATGGATGGATGGATGGATGGATGGATGGATGGATGGATGGATGGATGGACGGGTGGGTTGGATGGACTGGGCTGGGATGGAACAGCAGGTGGGTAAAACAGATTACTGACAGCTGAACACGCAACAGTTGCTTGGAGTGTAAAATGACAGATACATGGATTGACAGAAATTGTCTCACTCTCACCTCCAAGTGTTGGTGTCAGGATTATATGTCTCAGTGGTTCGGAGATTGGATGTGCCATCCCAGCCTCCTACTGCCAGCAGCCTTTCACCAAACACCAGCAGTGACACCTAGACAAGGTCAAATTTATCACGGCAAGAACCGCTGACTCAGTCACTGACAACCTGACTACACACAGCACATTCAAACTGCAACGTGAGTGCAATACCTCAAGTACATTACATTAGTATATATATATATACATGCTGACTACATTTGCTGAGCATATAATATATATTTATGTATGTATCATTATCACCTGTCACCTACATATATAATATATACATATGAACAGTACATATGTTTTATTCAGTGGGACGGGTAATTTTTGAACAAAAAGTTATAATACACTCTAAATTTATACAAAAAAAAGTTTTCTTTCAGGACATTTGAAATGGAAGAAATGTTAAGCAGCTTGTATACAGTGTTTAGTCACCATCAGTCCCGACATCCATAATTGTCATTTAAATGTTTGAATGTTTTTAATGACAGTCTATTTCCCGAACGGATGGACGTGGGTGCTGAAACGCTGCCAGACAAGCTGCTGACAACTCACTTGATGACGTTTGTTCCTCATGCGTGGGACGGGGGTCCAGCGGAAGGTGTAGGGGTCAAACCTCTCCACAGTGCTGAGCTCCAGAAAAAGCTCATCCCGACCTCCTGCCACGTACAGGCAGCCCATATACACAGCACAGCCAGGCCGCTCTCTGGGGCAGCCCATGGGGGCACAAGTCTGCCACGTCCCATCCAGTGGGTCAAAGCGCTCCACTGGAGATCAGAATTACAGTCTGAACATTTGTATGCACTAAATATAAGACGTACAAGTGTCAGCTCCAAGAAAAATTAGGAATTCATTATAAGTAAAATGCAACATGTGCAATTGGTGTAATGTATATCAGTATGGAATGAGAGAAATTAGCACAAATGACATGAGAGAACAGTCTTCAGTCATTCTAATAAAAAATATATTGTAGCTTTCTTTTGGTGGTGCACAGTCAGAGGCTGTAGCCCATCTGATGACAATTTGTGTTAGACATCCTTTAGTGCAGCCTCTGGTCCTGGAGGGCTGGTGTCCTGCACAGTTTGATAAATGCCTCGCTCCAGTGCACCTAATACAACTCTGCCAAGTTCAGTGTGTGTGTGTGTGTATGTGTGTGTGTGTGTGTGTGCCTGTGTGTTTGTTAGAAGAATTACAAAATTGTGCAGGACAGTTGAACTTCAGCAGTGGTCAGTGGTCTGAATACATCTTGACCACAGCAGTACTCAGCTTTCTTCTTTTACATCTTAATAAACAATGTTTCCTCTCTTATGTAAATATTCCTGTATTGAAGAACCTGGAGAAACGCTACATCGTCTCGACCCTGTGAACTCTGGCGACAGGGTCATGGGAGTTTCCTGCTGCCTGTATTCCCACAGACGGAAATACATGGCAGCAGGGTTCATTTTTATTCAAGCTATTTCGGGAAGTCACGTTTATTATTGCTCCAGTGCCTGGGGTTGTGTCGTTGTGTTTTTCGGGCCGGTAAAGCATGTGGGTGGGTTTGTACCGTTAAGACAGAACCTGGCATCACTCCTGACGCAGACTTTATACAAGTTAAAGTGCAGATCGTTCAGTGCTACCTGTTGATTATTTCTTCTCAGTTTGAAAACTTCCCTCAAATCTCTTGCAGATTATGGCTCACAAAACAGAGCAGACTTCTGTGAGTGAGATGAGACTGTGAGCTTACCTGAATTGAGTGGAGAGTCTCCGTCTGTGCCGCCCATCACGTACAGGTAGCCGTCCAGCACTGCAGCTGTGGCCCCTGAGCGAGGCTGCTTCATGGGGGACAGTTTAGTCCAGGTCTTCACCTCTGGGTCATATCTGGAAAGGGAGAGATTACACAGTGGACTCACTAATTATATCCCATGCAGGACAACAACCATTTTTTGAACAGCTGGCCTGTTGTTGGGCAATTTATCACATTCATTGGGACGGACCATTGGAATTGTTCACTGCAAAGAATTCAAGACACATTATATTTATGATGCATACACCTGAAATACGTACATTGATAAACATTGCATGTCCAGTTTAATGAATCCTGTCCAACATTTTTTTAAAAGGAAAGGTATTAGGCTAACATATTAGCATAGCATTAGCATTGCAAAAGCGAGGTCAAGTACAGATGTTGTCTTTCTGGATCACAAACACCACCCCGACTTAGCCAAAGAGTACTGGATGAATGGAAAGCAATAATTAAACGCGGTGTCTTTCAATTTGGGACATTCAAGGATGTGACTAGGTCTGATGGTATCAGGCCAGAGCATTTTCTTTTCTAGAATTAAAACTAGACATTTTAAGTTTGTACAACTTATGAAACATAAATGATGCATGAGGTGCTGCTGCACCCCTTCTTAAAATACATCCCCAGAACTGTAGATGGGCTTAGCCCCTGATTTCATCAAACTTCACATCATAACATGAACAGATTTCAGCAAAATGATTAGACTGGAGATGGGTTTGCTTAAATACTTTGTCTTCGTTACTATCTGTTATCTCTAACGGTGTCCATTCAGCAGGAATATTATTACAACAGATATGCATTTGTTTGTTTCTCTTTACATTTGTTTCAAGAGCGAAAGACCCATTTTGCTTACTGTTTTGCAAACAAGACCCCCCCAAAAAAACGTGAAGGAGAAGATATAGGTTGTATGTGGCTAAATATACTAAACTTTTGGTTTTTAAGCTAAAAGACCACAATATATCCAGATGATAGTTAGCTAACAATTCCAGAAAATCCACTAATCAGGATAAAAAACTACAGCTTTGTAACAGGCTGAAGTGGAAATCTGTTAAATGACAAAGTGAAACAGTTATACTCTTATTATATACAGTTATTTGAGGGTCAAACCAATATTTCAGGTATATTATATATATATAACAGTATAACAGTATTCAAGTAATTTTCTGGATGTGCATAAACAACACGCCCACCCCTTCACACTTTAAATGGATGGTTTCCCTGATGGACGATATACCTTTATATGGATCGTTTCCCTAATCCCTGATGTTGGTGTGATGCTTATTTACAGCACACAGTACCATTTCAGCCCCTCAGGTACTTCATCTTAGACTGTAGAGCGTTCTCAGCAGTTTGGTGTGTGTGAGTGGCAGTCAGTTATGTTCTGGCCGGCTACCTTTCCACAGTGTTGGTGCAGGTGATGCCATCGTATCCCCCCAGGGCGTACATGTACCCATCCATCTCCAGTACACACAGGCAGCTGCGGGGGCTGCTGAGGGACGCCACCTCATTGCTCCACTCGTTTGTTTCTGGGTTGTACCTGTGTAGAAAATGATGGAGATTTAGAATGTAGAATTCAGTTCTCTCTTATGGGCATCAGACTTTTAGTTTGAACAAAAGTATTCTCAGTGGCAATGGAATAAATATAAATATTAATTTGTTAAAAATTAACTTGGATAAACTTCAATACCCGTTTAAAGTCTACAGTGAGAGAAATGTACACTACCAGTCAAAAGTTTTAGAACACCCCAATGTTTCAAGCTTTATTTAATGGAAATTCAAACAGTTCAGGTCCAATGAATAGCATGAAATGGTACAAAGGACAG
>JBBPCW010201812.1:0-15520 GCA_037974425.1 Phenacogrammus interruptus
GAGAGAGAGAGAGAGAGAGAGACAGACAGACAGACAGACAGACAGACAGAGAGAGAGAGAGAGAGAGAGAGAGAGAGTGAGTGTTTTGGTGTTGCTCATGTTTTCTTTCATTCGTTCTCAGAATCACATTCAGAATCAGAAAACTTTATTGATCCTGTAGGAAATTGCTTATGTTATGAGAGTACAGACACAGAAACACAGAGACACAAGTACAATACTAGATGCATTTCTGTAAACAATGAAAAGTGTGATTGTGTAGTTGCTTTAAAAGCAGTGTTTGGAGACACAAAGGTTTGCATAAAACAACTCATACCATGGATTCGGAACAGGGCTCTTTGGATTCGCTTCATTCTGTGCCCAGCAACTTAACTCTGAACTCGCTGGCTCTTACCAAGCCATTTATGTTTAAGTACGGCTGAATGTTTAACCATGATTATGGGCTGACTATTTTTAAATAACCACAACAAACAGTGAAACACGTCATTTTTTATAACTGCAGAAAAAGCTCATTATGAAACACACTATGCTAGTGGCACCACTGAGGTACCGTTCTCACACACTGCTTGAGCAAGGTACCGTTCTCACACACTGCTACCCGGGCGCTGTGCTATCCTGACTACTCGCTGCTTCACACGGTGAATGGGTTAAATGAAGAGAAGAATTTCACACTGTGCTGCGGTGTGTTCTCATATGACAAATGGTCACTTTACACACTTAACACTTTAATGAGCCATTGGATAAAGAGGCTCTGGGTACTGACAATGAGGCTCCTCCTCCTTTCAATGGAACCAATCGGACAGACTATGAGTAACGATGTGTGGCCACCTGTGTAGTTTACTGTCGCAGCAGTGGGGTGTGTGATCAATTAGGTAATGTTATTCCATTTGATTCGTTACTTTTTATTTCTGGATCATAAGCATACAGAACAACACTTACGGAAAAATATACACTTGTGGTGAAGTGTGTACTATAAAAAACAACAATAGTAAGTATGATTGACTTACTGACATCTATGCCAGATCGTTAAGATTCCTGCACAAAATCTAAAAAAGACAAGCTCGGAATGTTGTGTTGGTCTGGTGGTCTGGTGGATGTGGATAAGTTTGGGAGACATTTTTATTTTGTGGCTTGACCTAAACAGGTCGCTGGGGGGAGGGGGGGTGTCAGAGAGTGTGGAGAGAGAGGGAAGAGAGAGAGAGAGAGAGAGAGAGAGAGAGAGAGAGAGAGAGAGAGTTACATCTGGGTTCAATTTATGAAGACAGAGAGTGAAGACAGAGAAAGAATGTGAAGAGAGAGAATGAGAGAGAGAAAAAGAGCATGAAGAGAAAGAGAGAGTGTGTGTGTGTGCCTCTCCCTTGCCCTCTCTCCCTGCCTCTCTGTCTGTCTATTTCTCTCTCTCTCTCTCTCTCTCTCTCTCTCTCTCTCTCTAATAGAGGTCAGACTGATGTGATCTGTCCTGACACAGGCTTTGACGTCTCCGCTTTGCTGTGCTGTTGCATTCCTCAAGCCACAGCAGGCGCTGTCCTCGTTCAAACCTCACTGCTGGGGACACAAAGCTTTCCAAAGCAATGTCTTCAGACAGTCCGTATTGTGGAATTTAATTATTTTGTGTAAATAAAAGTAATTTTTCATCGACAGCTTAAACCACAACCCCTGTATATGGACATTTATACTGCAAACTGCTTTGAACTGTATCATGGTTGTGATATCGCAACCATGAGCACACACACATGACCACTATGGGGAGCCTGTTAATTTCCAAGGCGAAAGTGAGGTTGGAGAATAGTCAGAGGACATTAAATTGTGTTTTTAGAAAATAAAACACCTCAAATTAATAAACAGAAGGCTTAAAATGTTCCTTGCAATAGATTCCCTTTAATACCTAAAAACTTAATCAAGTTTTTAATAACATTAATTACCGCAGCCTTCATTTGATGCGTATTCCTTAAAACAATATAAACAGTATGAGATTACAGAAGTTTATTTAAAGGAATATCAGTTTATAGGTTTATTTAAAGAAATACACATCAAATGAGAACTTTCATAATTAATGTTATTAAAAACTTAAGTTGCTTAGCAACCACTTCTACTTTTAACTACACTGCTTGGTAGAAGTTACTGAAGATTACTGTATTATTTTATTATAATGGAGAGGAAAATCCAATTTTGCAAAGTTGATGGATCATCTAGCTTTCATTACCTGCAGGTCTGGGAGATCTGCCAGCAGGCCGGTCACACACTCTCAGGCCAGGCAGTGCAAAGCCCAGAGCCTCGGCCTGCTGCCCTCTCCAAGTGTGAACCAACATGACCAGTACCAAACCCCCACCAAAGGGGTCAGGACTGGGTCATACTGGACAATTTTCATACTGCATGAGGGGCTGAAGGGGCACTCATACCTGCTATCTAACAAACTCTATTCCACATGTTGGTTATATCAAAAAGCAGCACTACCCCAGAGGACAATATGAGCTGATGAATCTGTACATAAATCCAAAAACACCTTTTTGGAATCAGCATAAGCCATCTCCAGGGTGAAATGTAATTTAAAAATGTGATACAGCACACACACACACACACACACACACACACACACACATACTCACTGGTCCACCGCAATATCAGTACACAATATATACAATACCATATTTCCAGGAATTTCAGAAAATATTTGTTTCATATTCATGCTTTGCTTCAGTTTCCGCTTCACATAGTACTTCATGCTCTGCTTGACATGGTGATTCAGGTTCTCTTCTTTGTTCCGCTTTATCCCCTCCTCTCTTTTCTTCTTTACTTCCCCATTCACATTCACATTTTGATTCACTTCCTCGTTCACATTCTACTTAAAATTTTACTTCACTGTCATGTTTACATTTTGAGTTTCATTTACATTCTACTTCACATTTTACTTCACTTTCCCGTTCACAGTTTGGTTCATTTTCTCAATAACATCCTATTATATTTGGGTTCATTTTCTCATTCACATTCTGCTTGACATTTTGATTCACTTTCTCATTCACATTTTGATTCCCTTTTTCATTCACATTCTACTTCTCATTTTGCTTCAATTCTTTTGATTCACTTTCTTTTTTACATTCCACTTCTCATTTTTATTCACTTTCTTGTTTCTCCCATTCACATTATCCATGATCTGATTTGTATTATGCTTTGATTCATGCTCCACTTCATCATGTTCATGCTTCCCCTTCTGCTGAAGTTCTGCTTCATGTTCTGCTACATGTTCCACCCTACTTTCCACTTCACGTTCTGCTTTACTGAAGCTATAACCTGCTGAGTAAGTACTGGTTTCACCTCCTGAAGAACAAGGGAAATATTCAGTAGATCTTGCACAACTTAAGCCATGGAAGTTGCAGTTACTTCTGACAACATCATATGTAGCAACATCACATTTGTGCTCATGAGTAGAAGAAGAGATTTTTGGTCACCGCCTTGCCATGGATTTGTGTGAGTACCAATTCACCCCCTCAGAAACAAACCAGTTAAAAAAATGTTAACGTTAAGGCAATTAATAACAATTGCATTAAAACTGCATAGCAAAACATCAAGAAAATGTTAATGTTATAATAAAATGACATTACTTTATATTACATTGCCTCTATTGGGCAGATGCTTTTCTCCAGAATATCTGTGACAGTTAGGTCAGTGGCCAGTATGGGGCCACTGCTTTTCAGTTTGTTTCTAGGACTTTTATTTTGAATTCTCGTTCTGTTTAGTTCTGTTGTCACGTGTCTTTCGTTCTGTTTTGTGTCACATGATTGAGTTTTGCACCTGTTTGTGTTTAGCGTCTTGATGACTGCCTGTATTTAGTTCAGTTCTGTGTTTTCCCCCTTTGTCGGTCAATTGCCTCACGCGCCTTATGCGCCTCATTTTCATCCTGTTGGTTCACGTTCTTGTTCATGTTAGCGGCCCTTGTGCCAGGTTTGATTTTCTTCTTGTTTTGTTTTGAATAAAGATTCTGAGCATGGATCTCTGCATTCTAGCCTTGTCTCTACATAGAGGTAAAAATTGCCCCCGTGACAATATCATGAATATATAAGAATATTATGATATATCATAATATCCTCTAATAATATAAATGAGCATTTATAATATTCTAAAAGTGAAGTGAAAGTGACCATTCTGTCATACATGAACACACCACAGTACACAGAGTGAATGGTGTGAAATTCTTCCTGCGCATTGACTGAGTGATGTAGCGGGCAGCCAGGAACACAGTGTGTGGGGACAGTTCCTTGCTCAAGAGAACCTCAGAGGTGCCACTTGCAGTCCTGGATTTCAACCCCCTTTCTGATCGCAGGGCAAACGCCCCAACCACTAGGCCACCAACTGCCCCAATACCATAAATCCTAATATGAAATATCCACAGTATCAGTTAACATTTAATAACATCTGACACTGGTGCAAAATTGAAGATATGTCACAGAGCTGGTAAAGCAGTTGTACCGATAAAGTTGAGTGTCAGTGTGATAAGACAGCCTCTGTATAGTCAAACTGCAGCGAGTGGAGTTAAGTTAAGCAGAACTCACTGTGCTGACAGGCAAATGTGCTGACTAATCCTGCGTGCTGCATTACTGATCAGTATTCAGCTCCCACAAGGCCTCCAACTCTGCCCCTGACAGCCCCCCCCCCACCCCCCACTTGCTTACCAATAAAGATGTCCCCCTCCCAAAAAAGATGTTTTTTGAGTGATTCTATAGTGCAACCACTGCTGGCCCAAAAGACCAATTCGGTGGATGACTTTTTAAAGAAGCTTGATCATAAATGAAAGTGTGAGTCTGACTTTAAAGGACCTCCACTGTAATAATGAATCAAAGATGCAAAACACCTGACAATCTCTGCCATTTAATCTAATCTTCATCAATAATGTGATTCCTCAAAGCTGTCTTTGTCCAGAGCCGAAAAATGCGAGGCTTTTTATTTAGTCTGCCCCACAAATTACTTTTATGAATAAATAAGCTTTCTAGCTCACTCGGGAAAAATCACAGGACAATACAACAGTGAAGGAAGCTTCATGAATATTTTAAAGGGTGAAAGAAAATGTGGGAAGCTTAGATTTTACATGCTGGTATACAGACATACACATGCTGTAACCGCTCTCAGTTAAAAAGGGCACTGGCCAAATTCTGAAAATGGACTAGCTGAAAGACCTTCAGTTCTATTGGGTTAAAGCCTCTGCCGTATTGTGGAGCCAGGGAACCTTTATTTTTATGAATTTTTCCATGGTAACAAGTCTTCATAACAGCTACTGTGTAGAAATTAAGAGGATTTCTTTTTTCCACTCCAAGGTGAATGAAGTGGAGAGTGGAGTGTATGGAGGTAAACAGGTGACTGGCTTGAACGAAAATATCAACAACCAAGACAACCTTTGCTCCTCCTTTAGAGGACACCAGGGAGTTGGAAAAGAGTCTGTGATTTTGGAGCTTGTAAGTAGGGATAGGTATCGAGAACCGCTACAAAATTTGTACCACTTCCTGACTGGTTAGTACTGAAATATGGAGAATCCCCCGGACTAACGGAGCTGCTGTTGGTATTTATTTAGAAACAATATATTGTTGAAGCTAGATTGGATCAGTGGAGGGACGGGAGCGGCACTCTGTACATCACCAACACACATTTGTTGACTAGACACTTGTAACAAAGCTCCTCCCTTGTTATATACAGCTCCGGAAAAATATAAGAGGCCACTGCTTTGCCTTTGTTTTTAAGAATTGCTGACAATATTTCTCCTCATTTCCAAATAAAAAATGTTCTTTAAAGCATCAAAATAAGAGAAATGATGCAGTGTTTACAGAACTTGAATAGTTCAAAGAAAACAAATCTCTTGTTTACTCTTAAACAAAATGGCAATAATTACCTTCTAGTAACTTCTAGTAGTGTTTCACCATCCAACTGATCACATTGTGAGAGGAGTGTTGATTACAACAGTGTTTTTATACTTTTCCTCATTAAATCGTCATTAAGATTTGATTCAGCTGATCACTAATCAGTACCTGCTAAAGCAGAAAGAGGTGTTTGTGTAGGAATTTAACAGACACTGGTATGGAATTGTTGTCCTACTCATAGAGATGTTGATTTAAAAATATATTTTTTGGAGCTGTATACAGGAAACTCGGGACACGACATAACTCCTTATTTCTCAGAAAAGTCTTAATAATAATAATAATAATAATAATAACAATAATAATAATAACAATAATAATAATAAAAATAATAATAATAATAATACAATAAACCGTTTCATTTGACATCTATTTTTGGCTCTAAATTATGGAGTGCAGTATAAATAAGAGTATCAATAAGTATCAGAACTAATAAGCAGTATCAATATGGATGTCTGTATCAGTAAAATCCTATATTTACCCATCCCTGCTGGTAAATACGACAATAGTATGAAGACATGTGATGACATGCAAATCAGTAACTGATAACAAAGCCACAGCAAAGATGTGTGAAATATGAGAAGTAGAAAAGAAAAGACATGGCAAGCATTACCAACTAACTGAAATGAGGCAATGTAATGTGTTTTATAGCTTTAAATTACCACCAAGTTAACAGTAGTCTTCACATTCGCACACAGGGCTTTATATTCTACTCTATTCTGTTTCAATTATCTTTCTCATTCTCTTTGTGGGTGTGTGTATATACATGTGTAAGGTAAAGTAGCCCCTTATAGTCCAATGTGAACACACCATAACACACAGTGTGAACAATGTCAATAGCTTTCTCTGCATTTAACCCATTCACCAAGTGAAGCAGTGGGATGCCACCAATATGGGGTGCCCAGGGAGCAGCGTGTGAGGATAATACCTTGCTCAAGGGTACCTCAGCAATGGCAACTCCCTTACCACTAGACCACCAGGTGTCCCCCTATTGGAATCTATATATTCCTATAAAGACTATAGGAAAGAACCGAGGTACTGTATTATATAAACACATATATTCATTACATCAGTGTCACTGAAATATTGTTAAAAGGCTACGTTTAGGCCAAGGTGAAGGTAAGACGGCTGAGACAGAGCCGTAAAATCAAAGGTTGAGCCATAAAAACAAAAAAAAAAACTAAAATTCGTCTGAAACTACAGGGATGTCATCACTCGTTAATGGAGATGTGCCTTCCCATGGGTTAGTTCTCCTCTCAGCCAGGCTTTCCCACTTTTACCTTCTTTCATGCTTTTTCTCACATTTGATGGTCTGATCAATCACTAGCAAAAGTGCAAAGTGATTCTGAACTCAAGAAACATGAATTCCTGCTCTGCTGTACGGTCTGGAAAGTTGCTGTGGAGATCCATCCATATCATATTAACAGTAAAGGAGTTATTGGAAAGTTACACCAAAAAAGACTTATTTAGTTAAAAGTAATGACACTCCATGCTCATGATGACTGCTACTCGTGAAAATACACCAAAACCCTTGATGGCCACTTAACTTGAATTAAGTGGCCATCAATTTGTGAAACCGACCCCTTAATTTTACCTTAGATTTAAGGCATGAGTGTGAATTCCCTTAATCTTAAATTCCAGACATTATTTAAGGGCCAAATTTGAAAATGTAGGAGGGAAATTCTGTAGTTTTACCCTTAATCAGCCTTTCCCTTTTATTTTCCTTCATTCTCTACGTGAAAAATTAAGGTCAAAATTAAGGGGTAAAATTAAGGAGTTTGATTTTGTATTGAGACCATCTCAAACTGATCACCCAGTCAGGCAGATATTACTCACTGGCCAGTTAATGATGAACAATCATAAAACAGCCAGAGCTTCCACAAGGCCAACTATGAGCTACATTAGCCTTGTAGCTCCAGTGGAAAACTACAGAAGCGAACATTAGACACCAAACATGACTTCACTGATGGGCCACATTTGAGGTAAGTGGAAAATCTTCCATCTTTTGGAAGCAAGAGGACAATTTTAGGTAGCGCAGTTATATCTACAAAGAAAAAAAAAAAACAAATCAAGAAAAAGACATACAACCCTGCTTTACTTTACCAGGCACCAAATGAATAGTTTCAGATCCAGACAAGCTTTGTATAAATGACATGACACACATCCTCTCTGGTAGACTCTGGTAGAGTGAGAGAGAAGGCGAAATTCTATTGCGTTGGAGGGAATGATTTGGAGGGGTCGGGTTGCAGGGAGGTCTAAAGAGTGTAATACTGCAGAGTAATTTTAGTTCCATCAGAGACACTGCAACATAAGGCCACCTCACAGCCGGACGTGACATGCATTGCTGACAAAGTCTCCTTTACTATCCCCCCCTCCCCTTCCCATACACACATATATATATATATATATAGTTTCCACAAAGGTTATAGAAATATATGACATATGTATTATATAAATATGTATTGTCTATATGTATAATTTACATAAAAAGTAAAATCTATATATTTAGATACAAAAGGGGGGCATTTGGTTGACGCTATTATCCAGATCATTAGTTACAGGGACAGTCCCCCTGGAGTAACTGAGGGTTAGGTCCCTAATAAATAATAATAGTATAAGAGTATATAAGAGTATAATAAGAGGATCACCCAACTAACCACATGGCCATTATTGTGTAGGTCCAATCAGTTCTAACCCACTGAGGCAAGACATGCAGTATGTACTGTGGTATCTGCACCAATACATTAGCTGCAGATCCTTTAAGCCCTATAATCTGTGAGGTGGGGCCTCAGAGGATCAAACTAGTCTGGCCAGCGCATCCCACAGATGTTCAGTCTGATTGAGATATGAATCTAAAGGTCAAGTCAACAATTTGACCTCTTGTCATTTTCCTCAAATACTTTCTCAGCAATGTTTGAAGACGCACGGTGCATTATTAGGGGATACCACTGCTATGAAGGAGTTGTCAAAGTAACATCCACAAGAATGCAAGTATCTAAGGTTTCCAAGCAAAACACTGCATAAGACAGTACAGTGCTTCAGTCGGCTTGCTCCATTCCACAGAGCATCCTGATATGATCTCTCCCTCAGGTAAGAGACGCACACACAGAAAATGTAATTTATCAGACCAGGCTACCCTCTTTCCTTGCTCCATGGTCCAGCTCGGATGCTAATGTACCCATTGTTGGCCCTTTTGTAGTGATCAGAAGTTAGCATGGGTACTCTGGCTGGTCTGCAGCTATGCAACCCCATATGCAGCAAACTGTGATGTACTGTGAGTTCAGACACCTCAGATGTGTGGGATCTTCTGTGGATATCAGACTAGATGGGCTAGCCTTTGCTCCTAACATGTATCACTGATCCTTGCGCACCCGTGACACCAGTTGTTCTGCCATGGACATCTTTTGGAAGATACTGAACACTGCATATTACTGTAGAACACCCCAGAATACCTGCCGTTCTGTCTAGCTGAGACTTTCTGGCTCTTGTCAAAGTCACTGAGATCATTACAAATGTCCAATTTTCCTGCT
This sequence comes from Phenacogrammus interruptus, assembly GCA_037974425.1. Lineage (NCBI taxonomy): Eukaryota > Metazoa > Chordata > Actinopteri > Characiformes > Alestidae > Phenacogrammus > Phenacogrammus interruptus. The sequence continues at coordinate 9,428 of JBBPCW010201812.1, forward strand.
TCTAGAACTTGCTGCCTAAAAGATCCCACCTCTTGACATTTACAATTTTAATGTTAATTACCAAGATAATTATTGCTATTTACTTCACCTGCCAGTCCTTTCAATGTTTTTGTGTATAATAATTAATTATAATAATAATTAGTATAATATAAGCATATATATGCACATATATATGTGTATATATATATATACACACATATATATGGACATACTTTTTGCACATTTCTTCAACCATTTTGTCTTACTTATATTTATATACAATGTGCTCAGGACTGGTTCAATTTTATTGTATATATATATATATATATATATATATATATATTCGTGCTGGGCCGTTAAAAAAAAATATTGCCGTTAACGATCTGCTGAACGATCTGTTTTTGCCTGAGAAACTGCATCTGGGAAAGTTTTTCAGCGCCCAGATCCTCCGTATCTAGTTCAGCCGCCTGTGATCTCGGCCCCGCCCCCCCAAGATTACAAACAGCGTTAACGGCATTAAAAAAATTAATCTATGCCCACCTCTAACATTTACATATATATATATATATATATATATATGTATATACAGAACCTTATCATACTAGCATTCTCATTCTATCCCAGCTACATTCCCTGACTTTTTTCACACCATCATGGCAGATTGTTCTTGTTCGTGTTCTTCAGTAGGTACAGGCTAAGCGAAATACCCAGGTTTGGTCACACAGTCCTGGCCACTCAGAAACACTGCCGCAATCTGTTATTGATCTGCTAACTGGGCTGCTCTTTCCTCTTTCCTTAGGGATTACAGGGGAGGGGAGGGGAACACGGCAAGCAATGCTCAGCTTGCCATCCATTTTCTACACTTGTTACTTTCATTTTCTTTACTTATTTTGACACTGAGTGCTTCAAGGCATTCGAACATATGAGACAAGATGTGCTTAAAGCTAAGGGGAGGAGGACAGGGTACAGATGGAGACACGGGTGCATGAACAACCAAGTGATTTGAGGTTGGAAAGCTCTTAAAGCCAAACCTGCTATTTATACTTGGTGATACTGTTACACTGCATATAATGGTTATATTATTCATACTGTTCATAGTGTTCATTCTGTTTGCACAAATCCTAGGTCGCACAAAAAGAATCCATACTTATGCTGCTATTTATGCTTGGTTATACTATTATACTGCATATACTGGTTGTATTGTCTATATATTGGTCATATTGTCTATACTGTTTGGACAAGTCTTTAAGAAAGTATACTCAGGTTGCTATTTTCACCTCTCTAACCCCGATTTATACTGTTACACAGTATACTGCACATTTTTTCAACTGTTGCACATTTTGTCTTACTTATAATAGTGAGCTGTGCATGCACTCAGGACAAGTTAAATCTCACCCTTATTTTGTTTCATACTTCTTTGCACTGTTTTGTTTGTTTCACAATGTCTTACATCTGTTGCACGATATGTACACTGGGGAACCTGAGCTGTGTATACTTGTAAATAGTTGAGATGATAAAATTCACTTCACTTTGACTCTTGTATTTTATTGTTGTCCCCATTTGTGACATTTCTGCACACAAAAAAATTCGTTTCAGTTCATTTCAAATGACCATTATCCAGTTAAACAGGCTGTTTTTGTTACTGTGCCTTTAAGACTGATTGTGTAGAGGAGTGCAAATGAGAAATGATAGCTGTGTCCATCTGAACATGTGATATAGAATATTTGGCCTGTGTAACTATGATGCAGTGTCTCAAGATGAGAATACGCTTCATTGGCATCTGAACCAAATGCAAATGTAATATTTTCCGTTTTCCAAAATGATGCCATTGACTTTCATTCATGAATATGTAGCAGTATTTCATTTTGCTTTTAGTGTTAGACCCTAATGCAGGCATGCTGTGAAAAGCTTGAAAAGAAAGGTCTAAGCAAGAGTGTCGTAAACAGCATGGAGCGACAATTAGCTTTTGACTGTAAGCCTATCATAAGTGTTTATTGAGATGCCAAGTTGTGCTGAGGGAACACAGTGTGTATTACACAGTATGAATCCAGAGACATAAGATTAAGGCAAAAGAGTCATTACTGCAGCCTGAGTATCTTTATTAATGCTAGCTCATAATGTGGAAGCCATTAAAAAGGTCATGCATCCTGGCTTCACACTGGAACTGGCCAGGCGTTGAGAAACTGAGGACAATGCCACCACACTTGGTGTAGTAACTGTGCACGAAATTTTCTCTGTCTGGGTTTGTTGCCCTCCTTCTCCTTCCACATTACTGGTAGTTACTGTTCTCCTCAAAGCTTGTAGAGTAATTGGAGTTCTCTCTCTTTAAAGCAGCCTTCAAATAGCAGCGTAAATGGCCTCGCATGATTGTAAAAGAATTGTGTTTTGAAAGTATGGCAGCTTATTATTTACAGATTATTAGAGTGTATTATAGTGACTTATCATTGCTTTTTTCCCATTTTCTCACAGATTTTTAGTTGACAGTACAATTTATTTCAGACTTCATGAATCTGCATGAACCTAGGTGACCATATCTCCATGCACTAACATCCCTTAAAGTCGTGTAGGCTCAGCAATGATTCAACATCCATTTGGCCAAAATGAAATATGTATGGAATGGTGACCTCTAGGAGGCGTATAAACCTAGCTTCTTACGAGTAGCATTATCTTGTGAATAATGCAAAAATGTAGTGTTTCATATCAAGATGCAAACTACACTAAGTTTGACAGCCTGCATCACTACCACATTCTGTAGTTGCACACCAAATTTCATGAAATTTTGTCCATAGTGATACATTTCAGTATCTCAAAAACTGCTTAAGAGAATGATCTTCCTTAGCCTTCGTACTGGCAGTAAGTGTTCTCTTCCAATTGTGTTTTTAGAGAAAGCATATGCTAACCTTCACCCTACCGACCTGGTAGCATCATGTAATTGCAAAGGCCTTGCTCACAGGTGGAACTGGATATGGCTAAGAGAAACATACGTAAAGGTCCACAAAATAGGTTCATATGCAAAGTTTGGTCCTTCAAAACACCATCCATAGGGTTCCTTCAGACAACCAAATGTGGTTCTTTTTTGGCATCACTCCAAATAACCTATTTTAACATCTTTAAAAACAAGCAGAGCTCTGCATCTTGTACACAAAATCGTCCTTCATCTGAGAAGCTGCTACTTTATGGCGGCTGGCCCACTGCACTGTCTCTCCCCTCTAATAAAATTCTAAAGGTTCATAAATATTTCCAGTACAGCACATCGGCCCTGCAAGAATAAAAAGCATTATGAACTGTCTCGCCGGGACAATGTGCATTAAAAAGTGGAGAAAGAAAGCACGGGACTTTACTTTTAATGTGCACTTACTGAAAGCAGAAGAAGAAGAAAACAGCCAAAAATATGAATAAGTTTGGCGCTGGGCATCTTACGCTCTTAAACGGTTCTTTAATAATTCAAACCTCTCGTTTTAAAAAGGCAGGAGTGCAACCCTGAGCAACACAAATCAAAAGGCTGGGTGGCCACTCTCAGATGACGATTGACGTCCATTACAGCTTGAAGAAGGATGGTGAGGCCATCAGAGGATGGACGAGTTTGGTAATAAAAGCATAATAATTAGGTAATAAATAGGAAAATAGGGATTAAACCATGGCTCGAAAATGGCTTGACTGCATGATTAATCAGTTAATTAATCTGTAATGAGACACATCCTCTCTCTCTCTCTTTTAAACAGCATTAACTGAAAGAGCAACTTAAATGGCTTCACAAAATTGTAAGAGATTTTTGTTTTATTGTGTGATTGTGTGTAAGTTCATTATTAACAGATTATGATGACAGCATTTGCAGATTTTTAGCTGACAATATCATACACTTCACCGATCCACATGAACGAAGTTGGTGTCATATTTCCCTCTTTTCTCCCAAGCACTCAAGTCAGGAGCAAACGCAGATGTCCATTTTAACTTCTATATTTAAACAATGTAAACTGGCCCAAGGGCCACAAACAATACTCCAAATGAAAGTAGAATAGAGAGCATACAAAGTACTTGTGTATGATGTGGACCAACAACTAAAGTCCACCTCAGAACAAAATAACTACCAAACCCCCAACTCAGACAACCAATAAACACAAACATCTCACCTTTTGAGCACACTGGTCAATACAAAGCAAAGAACTGAACAAGGACGGCCTCTAGAGGCCTGCAACCGTCACAGGTGGCCACTTCCCTTTGCACTAGTGCCCCCACAGTGGGCAGGTTCAATCTACATGTTCAGCAATGGTTTAACAACCATTTGGTCAAAATAGACAAAATCTGGGTGGCAAGGTGGGCTCTAAGATTGATTTATGGAGTAACACAACTAAGTGAATACTTCAAAAAGGGTGGAATTGTGTGACTGGGGCATCTAGAAGGTGACCTGGACGAAATATGAAAGAAAAAAAAAAAAAGATCAATATAGGATCCAGAGTGATGCCATTGGTCCATCCTAACATATACTTAACGTTTTCCTAGCTTAAACACCAATGCGACAGATGGTCCTCTGAACGTAAGACTAATGTTTGTACAAATTCAATGACCCCCAAATCATCGTTTTATGATTTTGCTGCATGTGTACACTTTTCGTCCCCCCCGAAGCTCCATCTTAACGACACTGCAGCTCTTAACTTAATGTATTTGTGCTCTTCCTTAATGCAGTCCTGTGATAATATTCTGTTTGCTTTGCAGCGGCTATTATGAGAGGACCCTGCAGGCCACCATTATGTTCTACTAAATAACGTCATGTGCATTTATATGGTAATTCAGAGACAAGCTGACAAACTGGTAAATAACTTTAATAATCGTAATTACAATCTGACACTAAAACAAGAGACGGAGAGCCAGGGCAGAGTGTGTGTGTGTCTGTGTATGTATTGGTATTGCAATCATATGTTCAGAAGCGGAGTGCAAATGCATTTTCATGCTGGAGTCACAAGGTATCTGTATAGGGTTGATGGAACCGCTCTGTGTCCAGAAAAACACACACAAGCAACTGTATCAGTCTCTTCTTCATCACTACTGTTGTCATCATCTCTCTCTGTCTCACTAATCAGACACCTTGGAGGGAATTAAATAATTTAATCGATAAATTCATTTAGAAGCAAATAATCTTTTGGGAAAACCTGTGCTCTTTTCATGAATATGGAAATTAGACAGAGAGATAGTAAGAGGGGGAGAGACAGTGAGAGAGAGAGAGAGAGAGAGAGAGAGAGAGTAAGAGGGAGAGAGAGAGAGAGAAAGAGGGGGAGAGAGAGAGAGAGAGGACGAGAGAGAGAGAAAGAGAGAGAGAGAGAGTAAGAGGGGGAGAGAGAGAGAGTAAGAAAGAGAGAGAGAGAGAGAAAGAGAGAGAGAGAGAGAGAGAGGGAGAGAGGACGAGAGAAAGAGAGAGGACAAGAGAAAAGCAATGTTAAGGAAAAGTTTCCATTTTTGGTCACATTACAGCAGAAATGGTTACAAGTCGATTTATAAAAGTTTGAGTCACTAAATTGTGTCTAAGTCTCAGAGGTGCGAATCAGTAAAGACAAGTCTCGAGTCTCTGAGGTACAAATGGAGTAAGGTTTCTTGAGTCTCAGAGGTGCAAATCAGAGTTGAGTCTAGGTGTGTCTCTGAAGTATCTGGGCTGCGAGTTGAAGTGGAGCCTCGAATTTCTTGTCTGAGGTGAGTCTCCAGACTGTGGTGTAGAAGAAGAATAAGGTCCAGGGTGTCTAATTTATTTTCAATCATAGAGATCTGTCAAAGAGATCTGTCATAGAAGCTCTAGAATTTAAACATGTGAGACTGTGGTGCACTGGGGATTTAATCACTGTAGACAAGGACTTAAATCATGTTGACTGACTCATGACTCAAACAGGAGTTGCTTGAATCACTGAGGGTTAAAGTAGAGTTTTGCAAGCATTAGAAATAAAAACTACTGCCCCAGAAAGTTAGTATGATTTATACTGTAATTTAACACACACATGCAGAGAACTCATTCACACACACACACACACACACATGCAAAGTAAGTACACACTGCTGTGTATCCAAACACAGGTGCACACATAAGATGCAGTGCAGTAACCTCTACTGGCCTCATTCAAGATGATTTAC
>JBBPCW010202525.1:0-15515 GCA_037974425.1 Phenacogrammus interruptus
ACTGAGTTCCAAATGAAATTAAAGTGATCTGGGAGAACATTTGGAGGCATATTTATGGTTTGCACTATAAAAACAGGTATTGGGATCATTTGGAGGGGGGGGATTAATCTAGATTAATCTCAAGATTACAATGAGATTAATCTAGATTAAAAAAATAATAATCTATGCCCACCTCTAGTAAAAATACATCAACTCTGAATGGTGGTGAAGGAGTGAAGGATATAAAATCCAAGCCTTCGGCAGGAGATCAAACTGATGGGATATTACATAACCTGTAATTAGATTCGATGCAGAACCACAAAGTCAACACACAGCATCACAATTTGAATAGGAAAATGATTTACAACCTAACGTTCTTACGATACCAGAAATGTGCAATCATTTTAATTGAATTTGGAAATATCTTTGCGGTCATCAAAGAAAATGCTTCTTTTCAAACACCAAGACTTGGTCTTATAATAACAAAAAAAATCAGTGTTAACACTATTCAATTAGATATGAAAATAGAAAAGTACAATTTAACAGTAACATTCTTGTTAAAGAAATTTTCCTAAAAAGGGTCTTTGATTTACACTCACAACGAGACGTAATAAAGTAAAAATACAATAATTTATTTCTTGTGGCAAGGGAACAAAATCACAACAGTTAGAGAGAAGTCTAACAGAGGAGTTGTTCAAAGTTCTGAGACTTAACAAGCAGTTTATATCTGGATCCTAAGGCAGTGATTACCTAACATCCTTGTTTGTGGTTAATTGTTTAAGCAAAGGCTGCAATCAGTCTAATGCCAAACAGTAGTCTAATATAGAAGGGGAGGATTCCATCTTCTCCATTCCCAGACTCTTCGAGCTGGGCCACCTTGTCCTTCTACATCTGGAGTTTCCTGTAAACCAAGACACGAAAAGACGAACATATAAGCTACTGCTGACTTAGACAGGCTGCATAGTGAACTTTTATATACTTTCCCAAAGTCTACTTCTGCCTACACAACTACGAAATGCTCAGTTAATGATTACTGTGGTTACATGTGTGCTCAACTCGCTAACATATGTGAACTCATAAATGAAACAGTATTTGAATATGCAGGAATAACATTTGAATATCTAGGAAACTTTAATAAGAATAATATTTCTTTAACAATTCTGTACTATCCTGTTCTTGTTCCTATTATTTACCAGCAAATATCCCACCTGCCTAACTGATTCCAAGGTGGCTTGGTGATAAATATGTCTCTCCATTTAAACACATTCAATGATATAAGATGGATCTTTAAACATCATGGGTGCTTTAATTAGTTATTAGTAAATGTTATTGAATGGCTTACCTAAACTTCTGCTTTCAGTGTGTCAGTTGGGAAGAATGTATTGAAGGCATTGCTAAAAATCCTCACTCTGCGGAGAGAACCAGTGGATCTTCTCCACTCAGCATTGAGACTTAACATGAAACAGTTTGGTATTACCACAGCACACATACACATAAGACAAGAGGCCTGGCAAGCAAGCCTTGGCTGAGTGGTCTGGAGTCCTGGACCGCCTGGGGGAAAATCTACAGCATGGTCTGAATCAAATACACCATATGGACTGTAATAATTGTCTGTAAGGAAATCAAATCAAACTATTCTAAATATCTAACATTTCAGTAAGTGTAGTTAATGACTAATGACTAAAATGTAGATACACTGTATTAACAAAAGTATTGGGATGCCTGGCCATTACACCAACAGTGACTTTAATGACATTGTAATCAAATACATAGATTTTAATATGGAATTGGTCCCCATTAGCAGCTTTAACAACTTCCACTCTTTTTTGGAAGGCTTTCCATAAGATTGTGGAGTGTTTCGGTGGGAATTTGTGCCTATTCATTTACCACAGGTTGGTAGCCCCATTAGCCTGTAATTTATTAAGCACTTCTGCAAGAAGCAGGAACTTAGAGGAACATTAGAATGGATGTTGTTCTCTGTTAGATAAGATAACCAATTCCACAAAAATATCCTGTGTGTTAGAGATATGTAAATTACATGTTTATCCAAAACATTTTCAGTCACTTAGCTCAAACGCTTAGTAACAAACCATTGTAACGTGTGTCTGTTGGTGCCAGTTTAAGTGTAGCTGTACCTGTAAAATATGGGGTTCAGGCTACAGTTTCCCTCATTGTTCCTCCATCCCAGGAATGATAACAAATCTGAGAAGTTTTGTGTATTTAAAACTACACCATTGATACAGGCCTGCAGATGGCAGCAAAGCTTTCCTCAGTTTCAGGGATCTGTGAGTTTAATTGCACACCACAGGACCTTATGCAGTAATATGAATGCTTACGGTAATATGTAAAGCTTATCAAATTGTTAATGGAATCTTATCGGGCCCGAAACTGAACAGGCTCACACAGACTAGCACACATGGATTATCAAAGCTTGAGTAGAGTGACTTTGATTTTGTTAATGTAATACACTCACAGCATTATTATCTATTTTTGAGGAAATGATGATTACACTTAACAGAGAACAGCATACATCTGTTGTTGTTGTTATTGTCACATCCCCAGTCGCCACTTGTCTAAATTATGTAAAGAGACTTGTGGTCTCATCCCTGGTCAGTGAGTACACTAAGAGCTCTCAGCTGATCAGGGATGAGGAAGGATTAGTATCATGTGTTTTGTGTTTCATTGCAGAGCATAAATAGGTTGTTGTGTTGTCGGTTCAACACGGTAATGCTGAGCTGTTTTCTGTCGAGTTCTCTTGTTTCTGTTCTGGGACATTGAGCCAGTTTGTGTTCTCTGTTTATCAATAAAAGAAAAACGAAAGATGCGAGTCTGCTCTTGTGCTTCCAGACGTGACAGTTGTTATTATTATTATTATTATTATTATTATTATTATTATTATTATTGTTGTTGCTGTTGTTGTTGTTATTGTTGTTGTTTTATTGTTGTTTGTTGTTAGTAATAATAGTATAATAATACATGATTTATTATCAGTGATATTTAAATTATTGCCTTAGTTTAATGGATTATCACACATACATGTTTGAGTAGAGTGACTGACACCAACAGCATCGAAAAAAATACACTATATCTATTTTTTGTGGAAAAAACGATTGCACCTTACAGAGAACAGCATATCATTCCACCTGTTATTGTTATTTGATTGTTTGTCAGCAAGCACCACTGTGTAGTTCTATGACAACCACTAAGTGACTTGAAAATAACTGCTTAATAAGTGGAATCATGTAAAGTAACAGGATGAACAGAGGATCGACATCTCCTGCATGGCACACATCTGTATGCCTGTATGTAGATGTAGAATATGCAATGCAGCTAAAACTCTAGATGCAGCTGTCACAGAGTGCACTGATTCTAGCTCCTGTCTGAATAAAATTTATACTGAATAGTGAATTAATGCAAAACCACCCCAGCGATTACACACACAGCTCCACTTCTTTAGAGTAGTTCTGGTGCTCTGCCACACTTACTGCACAATTTCCATTACTAGTTATTTATATCTTTACTAATCCTTGTTTTTCACATTGGCAGGGCAGTGTAAATGCATGAAAATAAATTAGGTAATGGCTATTCACATGCTAATTACAGCACTTTAACTGACTTTCACCAAAATGCATACTGAATGCAGTAAGTGTGGTGGCCTATTGTAATTCAATGAGTCTCTGTTTGTTCTTTGTCTGACGTTTCTTCCAACGGCCATAGACTTCAGATTATTAGCATTTTAATGCTGTATTTCTTTCAGTTTCTACAGGTTATATTGTTGGTGCAGCAGTCTGTAACTATAATGGCGTTTTAAAAGTTCAAATTAAAAGTTCTCTGGATTGTGTCCAAGTGGCTATATCGCTACAGTTGGCTATATCGTCCAAGTGGCTATATCGCTACGCTATATCCTGCATTTATGTAAAAATTAGAACTAGGTCAATTAATGACTTTCACCCTCCTCTGGCCACCGGAGAGGAGGGGCTCAGGACCTGTGAGACCGGTTGTACTCAACCATGTGCAGGTCTCTTCACAACTCACTGTGTTTAGAGACTGGAATGTCCTGCAGCTGGATTAGTGGTGCACAGGAACGTTGGGAAGCCTTTTTTTTTTTAAATTTTTTTAATATATATATATATTTCAGTAGTGATAGATTTGCTCAAACCTTCAGATGGGACTGTGCAACAGATGTGCGCGCCTATTAAAAGACTTTGCAGCTTATGTCAGAGCGAAGACAGCAAACTTTGTGCAGAAAGTCGAGGATCTCGCAGAAAGAATCTCGGAATGCTGCTGTTCCAAAAAAAGATCGCAAGAAAAAATGTATGAACGCCTGCGACGACGTATCTTTCCAGTGAAAACAGGTTAGTACTCACTGTAGTTTTTCATTTAATTTAGTTTTATTTATAGCCTGTGAAAAAGAGCTGAAATAAAACTACAGGCTTTTTCTACAAGACTCAGCAATGGACAAAAGTGTTGGGACGCACCTCTTAATGATTGAATTCTGGTGGCCCCTTACTTCCAGTGAATGTCTTGGTGTTTCAGCAGACAACGTGATGCTTTGTGGAAAGTTTGGGGAAAGACATTTTCTGTTTCAGCATGACTGTGCACCAGTGCACAAAGCAGAAGCACCTGAAAATCTCTTGGAATGCTGTTATAGCAGCATAGGGGGACCAAATCCATATTAAAGTCATTGGTGTAATGGTCAGGTGTCCAAAACCTTTTGTCCATATAGTGTTTTATAAAGTAAAGTCAGTGCATTATGACTGGTACTTAACATGGCATGTTAAAGCTGATCTTATCTTCAGCAGAGGTGTTTTTTGTTGTCATACATAGAACTAAACCTTGTGTCGGATCTCCTTCTCTCTATATCTCTTTGGAACTCCCTGCCTTACTTCAGTCACAGTAGTGATTGCTGAGGTCACATTTACCAGACCAGTAATATGAAAATGTCTTATTTGCATGAACCTAAAAGTCTTGGGTAATTTATAGCATATATTTTTTTTGTGGAGAAATATTTGGACATCTGGTTCAGCTTTTGCTGACAGATCAGCGCAACTGTCACCATTACACATATCATTTTCTGGATCTTTGTGTTCCTTTTACAGCAAAGAGTCGTGTCCCCGCTGCCCTTCTGGAGGCATGCTCTACCCTCCTGCAGTCAGAGGACGTGGACGTTCAGAAGATGGTCGCCCTCTCCATCCTCACTCTCCTCACAGACAGCAAAAGTAAATTAGTCCTAATGAGACAAAGAAGTCTCCAAAACATCTAACATCACTGTATCAGTCTCCAAATCTGCCCCACCCCCATGCACTGCCTCCAAAGCTTTATTAAGACAATAGATTTGGATCTGATTGGTCTGTAGCATATTTAGTAACTGAGATTATTTTAGAAAACGTGCAGAAAGAAAACCATATCGCACATACAACATAGTTTATCTTGTCTTTATTATTGTTCATTTTTCTCAGTAAAAGAAGAAGATGTCATTGCAGTGGGTGTTTTGGAGCCACTTGTTGATCTGCTACAGTCTGGAGACTGTACAGTCCAGTGTAATGCCAGTGCATGTGTGGCTTTGCTAGCCTCTTCAGGTTTGTATTTTCTTTCTTTTTTCTATTTATTAAACCATTTTAGTAATTTCCTGCGGCATTATTTTCTCATGAGTTTTATTTAGTCTTGCACGCTCAAGAAAGATTTTATTCTAGAGTAGGATATAGTTCATTATAAGATTGAGTGTATATTTGTAGACTGACACTTTAAAGAAATGCACTGCATGTTCTAAGTAGGATTCTGTTTTCATTCATTCAATTCAGATTCAAACCGGGAGGCCATTGTGTCCTCGGATGCTGTGCTACCTCTGCTGGTTTTGGCGAGGGCCTTTGATCCAAAAGTTCAGGAAAATTCTGTCAGAGCCCTTTTTAATCTCACCAAGTCTGGTAAGGTTTTCACAGCCTTTGTGGAAAAAGGGACTTTGCAGTGGCGGCATATCACTGAATGGTCGGATACGGGCGAATCAATAATGCATTCGTTCTTATCACACGAGTCTGAGAATTGACTGTGTTTTTAATCTTTTCCAGAGAGTACACTGAATGTGCTGTGTAGGGAGGGGGTCATACCTGTGCTGGCTCTGCTGTTACAGTCGGCTGATTCGGAAGTTCAGGTACTCCCAGTCTGTCATTCTCATCATTCTAAATGCTAGAATAAGTACTGTTGCACATCCAAATGTTTGTAGACAGCTGCTTATTCAATATTTCTTCTCAAAGGTATTAATAGGGACTTTATTCCCTTTTGCTGCAGCTTCCACTCTCCTGGAATGGCTTTACAGTAGATGTCGGAAACATTTCGTGTAAAGACATTGACAATTACAGTTTTATTACATTAAACCACAAGAGCATTTGTGAGGTTAGATTTTGAGGTTAGTTCACAAAATATCACAAATGCCATGCCAGCTCATCCCAAAGGCAATGGATGGTGGTCCATCTCTCCATAGAACACAGTTTGCTTTATTATATCCCTCTAGCCAATGGTTAATGATGGGCATGGTGACTTACGAGCAGCTGCTCAAGAGCATCGCCTTTCATATTATGCAAGCTGTGTGTGCGCAACGGAGTGGACCACCAATTGAATTCACCAATGATAAGGGGTGTCTGGATACTTGTATTGTCAAATACCATTATGTTGATGCAAGATAATTGTTTTACTAATATGTAACAAAGTTCCACATGAATCTTGACATGAAGCTTTTTTCTCAGTTCTACAGCTGTTCTGCGTTGAGTAATATTGCTGCAGCTCCACAGCATCACACAACAATGCTGCAAATTGGTGACCGTTTCCTGCTAAAATCCTTGGTCTCACTCATGGGCTCATCTGTGCTCAAGGTAGGAAGAGACATCATACCATAATAATAATAACTATTTTGTGACCTCTATGTTTGTACATTGTCCAATAGGTACTTACAATTATTTTTTCATGTTCTGACAGAATTCTACCCAGGCCTGCCTGTGCCTCCGGAGCCTCACTAGTAAAGGTAATTAGTGTATGATTATTTCAAAAATATATTATTTAAAGCCACATTTGCATGCCATAAATACATACAGAAGATTAAATACATACAAAAAAATAAAATTGTAATTTTATTTGATGACGTTTTTTAATATCCATGTGGCTCGATGGTAGTACATTACTTTATCATTTTACTCATTAGTTTATCTCTTTCAGACCTTAATCTTATTTTCTGGTTCTAAAAGATTATAACACAACCCTATAGCCTGAAAGCAGCCATATAGTCTGTTTGCTCTGAGAGTTGTAGAACCTGAATAGCCTGGTCCTCGAGGTCACTCCCCAAAATTGATTGTCTGAACAAACACCCTGATTCTGAATGTGCTGATCCTGTACTCACCCATCAACTACACTATGTGTGCCTTCAGAGCAAAGGTTACTCCACATCACGTTCAGATCTGTTCATACTGTTTCCTCATCTGGCTTCTGGTGAAAAGTGACTTTGAGAGGGTGTGTTATTTTTGTGTGAGGTGTTTCTCAACTCCTGGCTTTCTGTACCCTTGGCTGCAGGTGAGGCCCAGCAGCAGTTGTTTGGACTGGACTGGATGTGTCCCCTGTTGACCCTGCTGAGCACCCCTGAGATCAGCTCCTCCGAAGCTGCTCTAGTACTCCTCTCTGAGCTCTCTGCCCATCCAGCCAACAGAGTAAGAGCCTTCAGCATTTATACAGGGGCTCTGCCTAAAACCTAATGCATACAGGGGGTCCTCGGGTTATAACACATGATGTTTTGAGTTTACAACGTTCGCTCCCACAGCAAGTTAGGTTGTGTGCGGTGGAGGAACACACAGTATCCACAGAACATTCAGAACATGCGTTTTTTACACATTTTTTTCTGTTACTACAGTGCACTCTACAAGTACAGTATATGTGTGTCCTTTTCCTTTTTCTGTGGCTTCGTGGTGTTTTTTTATGTGCTAGATCAGTGGTCCCCAACCTTTATTTCGTCACGGATAGGTTTAATATCAGAAACTATTTTCACGGCCCGGTCTTTAAGGAGTGGCAGATAAATATACGTATTTATACAAATAAATGATACGCATAAAAATATTTTCAAAATATAATAATGGGGAATCTTTAAAATACAATAATAAACGTAAATCCAATGTGTACTCGCAGCTTTATTAACAGCATTTTCATAACAATGAGCCAACATCATAACACGGGTAACATCCACGTTTTTTTTTCTTCTGTGCATCCCGCGGTACCACATGACCCACGTCCCGGTACCGGGGGTTGGGGACCACTGTTCTAGATTATGATGTTACAACTGTGTTAGGATAGATAAGTGACAGAAGATGGGGTGTGTTTCAACTTGGGTTACATCAGGGTCGTGGGAACGGATCTGTGTAATATTGTTTACGCATATGTGTGTCAATTTACTGCATGGATTATGTGCCACGCATGAAAAAGTTTTTCTCTTAAAAAAATAGAATAAATAGAATAGCAGAATTAACTATTTTGAAAAGTCAAGTAGCCTAATTTCATGTGACAATGCACATGTAGTGGCAATGGGCATAAACTAATACAACGTCACTGGACACTGGGTACTTTGGTCATCAAAGCTTTAAAAAAGGTGGATAAGAAGTACATATGCATATGATCTGATCAAACAGTCATCAACCCCCACCACACTGTGTGCTGTACAGATTGAGGTGTTGTAATTGTGTATCCATGTTCCAAACAAGTTGAGATGGTTATGAATTGTTTATAATTGTTATAAGGTTTATCTGTTTATTGTTATACTCTTTTGTATTGCAGGAGTCTCTGGTGAATCATGGGGTTATCTCCATATTAGGAGAGCTGCTTCTAATGCATGTATCTACTCCTACTGTAGTGACTTATTGTACCGTCACCCTCACACACCTCTGGGACACTCTGGAGAGCCAGCAGGTACAATAATCAGGTTTCAGAAATGTAAAACTTGCAACATTTTAGCCATCTTTGATTTAAAACCATATTGCTTGATATACCCACCAGCCTTTTAGAGCATCTTTTATCTGCTGCCTTTTGTGGAACATACAGTCAGATAGTAGTTATCTGGTTGCACCCTTTAAGGTCAAAGTGGGCGGAGACATTTATGCACACTCATGCTCAAATGACTGCAGCTGCAGTTTTGTGTTAGCTGTTCATTGGGGCAAGTCTACCTTTGAAAAAAAATACAGTTACGTGATACAGATCAAAGATTTTGCCCACAAGGTAGCAAAGTAAAAGATCTTTCAGACTCGTGATAACCAATAAAATACTTTTTATTCTGTCTTTCTGTGAGGCCTGTTACCAGAAGACTCAGATACTGGTCTGCAGCGCGGTAGGGCTGGCCGATTAATCGAAAAGTAATCGCAATCGACATTCAGATTCTATAATCGATCAAATTTTTCCATGTTGATTATTTTGATTACTTTCCCTTTAAAAAAATATGTGTGTTTCCTTCAATTATTTTATTCAAAAATCTCTCACTTGAAATATGTGAGCATATTTACTGTACAAAACTTGTCAGTGAACTATGAGGGCAAAAAAATGAATAAAACATTATTAAAACATTAAAAAATCGTTCATTAATCGTAATCGAGTTAAAATCGCCCAGCCCTACAGCGCAGTGTTTGGGCACCTCTGGTTTAGAGAATATGATTAATGCTGTTATTTATTGCTGTTCAGGCTATATTGGAGACAGAGTGCCTGTCTGGGCTTCTTCTGGCTCTTGTGTTTGACTGGAATGAGGATGATACTATTTTAAGCGTACTGTCCTGCCTTCATTCAGTGCTGTCTTATGGTAAGATTCCCTCATCAATGCATGGACCTTTGGTGTGTGTGTGTGTATATATTTATACTGTATATACTGCATAGTTCATAGCTCACCAGCTGAGGGCACTGTTTTAAACATTTTAACACCCAAAATATTTCCTGCATGTCAGATTCTGTCCATCGCCTCATTCTTCATTTGATAATCAGTTTTGTCATGTTATTTTTAGACTTCCTCGGGTCACAACTTGTTGGGAAAATGACTGCCTCTCATGTTGGCCAACTTGTGAGCATCTGCGGTGAAAGTGAAAACCCTGGCGTGTCTTTTGCTGCAGGTTCTGTAATCAGCAAATTAGACTTGAATGGTAAATTTTATCAAATGTATCATAATATTTCTTTGCTGTGTTATTTTCTACTGATTTAATCAGTCTATTTCTAATGCTGAGGTGTTTTATACAGACACACTGCTGAGGCCTCACCGCAGGAGCATTGTGGAATATTCGATGAGGTTTCTTCGCTCTCCAGAAGTGAAATTTCAACAGCTTGCGATTTTGACTGTGTGTAATCTGAAAAAAAGTGAGTTCGTAGTTTTCCCAGACGGTTGTGTGTGTTTGACCAGTGATAAGTACAAAATTAAAAGTCAAATGAGTAGCAAGTGAAAAAATACCACCCGACCCAGGTGAGGCCCTTTGAATGTCAGTTGGCAGTTGAGTGATAACATTGTGGCTGTGCAGGTGGAGGGCTAGAAGGACTGACGCATGCGTTGGAGCTGGAACAGGAGCTAACCAGAGTCCAGCAGAACACTGAACACACCAGCCAGCTGCTCCAGACGCTCCATCAGAACACCTGCACAAAGACCCGGCCCTGACCCACCAGAAGGAAGTGATGTGTTTACCAAGAACCAATAATGTTTTATATCAGGTTTTATTAGGATTTCATTTTCTATGTACCTTAGATGAATGAAACACACAAGCAAATGTAAATGAAAAGAAAACACTATGTGTATTTTTAGAATTTGGAAAATACTTTGTTTTATATTTATATACATTTGTGCTGATGTTATCTGAGGAACAAAATTCTGAATGACTGCATGATAGGTTTCATGTCTGCGATTAAAGAGCAATAAAAAGGACAAGTGTTTCCCAAAGTTAATGTTCCGGTAGAATAAACTTTTATATAACATATTACATATACATTTATATTTACATTTACGTTCACCACTAGTTGGTAGCCTAGTGGTTAGGGCATTCGCCCTGTAATCAGAAAGTCCAGGTTCGATTCCCAAGACCACTAGGCACCACTGAGGTATCCTGAGCAAGGTACCGTCCCCACACGCTGCTCCCTGGGCGCTGTGTTCATGGCTGCCCCCTGCTTCACTTGGTGAATGGGTTAAATGCAGAGGGTGAATTTCGTGCTGTGTGCAGTGGTGTGTTCACGTATGACCGAATGATCACTTTCACTTTCATTTAGCAGACGCTTTTTATCCAAAGCGACTTCCATTCCCTAGCCACAGGGGAAAGTCTCCCTGGAGATACTTGGGGTTAAGAGTCTTGCTCAGGGATCCAGTGGTGGTGCTGAAGGTAGGATTCGAACCCATGACCTCTTGGTCAGGAGGCAAGTATCCTACCCACTGAGGGGTAGGATTCATGTACATCTTTTATAATGCATAGTTTATAAAAAGGTTATTTGCGAGACAGTCTTTTGAAGACATGGTCTGAATGGCAGCAAGATAATGGACCAAATAGATAGGCTCTTTTTAAAAATCGTTTCTGACCTGATCAATAACATATTGGGAAGTGTTTATTCTGAACTACACTATATAGACAAAAGTACTGGGACACCAATAGTCGGTCTTGTGAAGTTCGTCCCCTTTTGGAGCTACAATAGCTTCCAGTCCTCCTGAAAGGCTTTCCACAAGAATTTGGTGTGTTTCTGTGAGAAATGTGCATTCAATAATTCTGTAGAGGTCAGGCACTGATGTTGGCCTGGCTCACAGTCTCTGTTCATTCCAAAGGTGCTGAATGGGGTTGAGGTCAGGGCTCTGTTCAGGCCAGTTAAGTTCTTCCACATCCATGCTTTGTGCACTGGGGCACAGTCATGCTGGAATAGAAAAGGTTCTTCCCCAAATTGTGTCCACAAAGTTGTCCAAAATGTCTTGGTCTGCTGAAGCATTAAGATTAAGTCCCTTACTGGAAGTCTCCAAATACTTTTGTCCATATAATGTATTTTCATGTAAAATGATTAAATTAACATTTAAGACAAGAAAACAGTGGTAAAGGCAGAACAGAAGATCATCAGCTGCCCTCTTCCCTTCCTGATGGACATTTGCACCCCCTGCTGCCTCAGCAGAGCAAAAAACATCATCAAGGACAATTCCCACCCTGGCTTTGATCTGTTTAACCTGTAGCCCTCAGGGAGGCGCTACAGGTGCATCACAACTAGGACAAACAGACTCAAGAACAGCTTTTCCCCAAAAGCCAAAACCACTCTAAACTCACACATGCACTGACTACACAGTCTAATCCCCCAGCCCTCAGATTTCCTCCTATCCACCAACTGTGCAATATTTAATATTTAATGGTATTGAAAATGCTGTGCAATATCTGTATACTGTGCAATAACACTACTCTTTTTGTCCAACATCTGCTAACTGATCATCATTACTGTGCAATACTTAAAAATGTTCTACATACATGTCTGCACTGAAAGAATCCCATTGTACATGTGTAAAATGACAATAAAATGCATTCTATTCTATTATGTTTTAAATGAGAAGTGTGCTATATGATTAATCTAGACATCTGGTCAGTATAATCCAGCTAGCCATAGAATTCACAAACCCTGAAAAACAGGGTCCCAATACTTTTGTCCACTCAGTGTATTGAAAAACAACATGCATGAAAGGTATCTGTAGGTGGCAGAATGTTCATCCAGTTTTAGTGACGTTCCCCCCCAGAGGAAAGAACGAAGAAGTTGGTGCTCACTGTGTTTAGCTAGTCGGATTAAACATTGGTTTGCAGACATGGCTGCTAGATATGACAGAGCTATAACTGTTTTCTCTCCTGATGGTCATCTATTTCAAGTCGAATATGCTCAAGAAGCAGTGAAGAAGGGCTCTACAGCTGTGAGTGTTTGTCTTTTCACTGGCTTTAGCTAACAAGGCTAACCTCTGCTTTACTGAAATACTTAGCTAACTACAATAGTTAGAATTACACAGAGGCCTGTTATTTCGATGTCTCTTTCAGCTACGAAATACTGAAATGTTGAAATAATCAAATAATTATTTAAAAACACTAACTAGTGCATCAACCCTGGTCGTGCTAGCGGTTAGCCAGCGTTAGCATCTATGAATGAGTCTGCTTAGCGTGACTTGCATGTTGTGTAGCCTAGAAGCTAACAGGCTAATTTAAGTTGCCTCATATTTAGTTTTGTATCAATAGAGTAATTGTAGCAGAACTTCATGAAGTTCTGACATTTACTGTTATTTATTGTTCATAGTGACTATGACTGGTTAGTTCTAATGCTAAGAGCTCAGCTATGATGCACATGGGTAGGAATACATCGACAATTTGTCTCTAGCTTTGGGAGCTTTGTTGTTTTTTTTAAAAAATGACTTTAGCTATGTCCTGGAGATGACAGGTTGTGCAATAACATGTTGGCTATAGAACGATCTCTGAGCTGCTGATCAAATTGATTTCCTTTTTTGCATTTTCCACTAAAGGTTGGAATCCGAGGGAAGGACATTGTTGTTCTAGGCGTAGAGAAGAAGTCTGTGGCAAAGCTGCAGGAAGAGAGAACTGTTAGGAAGATATGTGCCCTTGATGAGCATGTCTGTATGGCCTTTGCAGGTAACTTTCTTTCTCAGTCAGAGCTCAATGTGCTATTAAACCATTTGATCCTGTATTTGTAACCCAATATGATGATGCTGTTATGTTCTGTACTTGTCCTGACTTGCTACACTATATGGACAGATGTATTGGGACACCTCTCTTAATGATTGAATTCAGGTGGCCTCTAATTTCCAGTGAACTGCAATCTTAACCATTTAGCATGCCAAGCCATTTTGGATAAAGCCATATCTCCAGCTTCGTGGTCACACTGTTATTGGAAAGGACCTTTTCAAGTCCAGCTTGACTCCAATGCACATAGGAAAGTCCATAAAGACAGGGTTGGATGAACTTGTGGAAGAACTTGACGGGCATGCATAGAGCCCTGACCTCAGCCCCATCCAACACACATGAAACGGAATGAGCCAGGCCTTCTTGTCCAGTGCATAACTCAATATTAAAGTCTATGTATTTGAATATAATGTCATTAAAGTCTCAGTTGGTATAATCGGCAGGCATCTCAATACTTTTGTCCATATATTGTAGGTTGAGCTAAAAGGGAATTTAATATTAAATGCCCCTTTGTCCATCAGTGTGAGCAATAAAGATTTAGCTTGAATGTACTTTCTGTGAAAACAGCAATGCATGAATTGTCTCTTTACAGGTCTTACAGCAGATGCCAGGATTGTCATTAACAGAGCAAGAGTAGAGTGCCAGAGCCACAGACTTACAGTGGAGGACCCTGTTACTGTAGAATACATCACCCGTTATATTGCAACGCTTAAACAGGTACCAGTCATTACAAAACCCCATCCTTTGCACATGATATAATGCAAGAAGCTTTATTACTTATTCAGATGGAATGTTATTTGTTAACCCAGTGTTAACAATAATGTCAATAATTCTTTCATTTTTGATAGCGTTATACACAGAGCAATGGACGTCGTCCCTTTGGCATCTCTGCCTTGATTGTGGGTTTTGACTATGATGGCACTCCACGTCTGTATCAGACAGACCCTTCTGGAACATACCATGCATGGAAGGTAAGAGAGCAGCACTATTAGCAGAACTGTAGTACAGACACACCATATGTCTGTCTTTATAGTGATTAATAAGCTTAATAAACTTTTAATAAACTTTTCACTTTTCCTCTACACACTTTTTTTTAATCATTCCTCTGATTATTATCAGGCAAATGCAATTGGACGCAGTGCTAAGACCGTGAGAGAGTTTTTGGAGAAGAACTACACAGACGAAGCCATTGCAAGCGATAACGATGCCATCAAGCTGGCTATTAAAGCCCTCTTAGAGGTAAAATAACCTTATCCATAAAAAACAATAACCGTAAACACACATTGGTTTTTAAATAGGGTCAGACATGTGCATTGTGTATATGATTTGAATGTCTTACTCAGGTTGTTCAGTCTGGTGGTAAGAACATTGAGCTGGCTGTGATCAGGAGAAACCAGCCCCTCAAGGTAATATAGTCTGTTCATTCATTCCTTTATGGTAGTTTTGGTTCAGCTTAATAATTTTGTTTCAGCTTAATCTTTTTTTATTTTAGACAATGTTTGTTAGGGCTGTCACTGTTACTCGATTCAAATAAATTGCAATTCTTCAAAAGAGGGCACTCAGTGATTCAAAGCCTTTGTGCTAAATTACCATAAAAGTGCCATTATCATTGTCACTGCAGTGGCACTTAGATTTAATCTTATATTTATATATACACACACCTACATGTATGAGGTCAAATTTAAAGATTTAATATTTGGAATTGTGGTGAACCAAAGCTAATGGAACAGCATAAGGCATTTCTCTCAAGTAATAGAGTTTGATTCACTGTACACTCAAATTCTCTCTCTCTCTCTCACACACACACACACACACACACACACACACACACACACACACACACACACACACACA
>JBBPCW010202632.1:0-15515 GCA_037974425.1 Phenacogrammus interruptus
TCTGGCTGGTCAGAGGGGGGGTCCCCCCCCCCCCCCCGTCTCCCTCTCTCTCTCCCTCTCTCTCTCTCTCTCTCTCTCTCTCTCTCTCCCTGTTTTGTCAGTGGCCCGGCGACGGCAGCTGCTAAGCAAATGCACAGCATATGGGATAATGTTTATATACTATTAATGACGCTGTAGTACAACCCCTCTTTGATCCGGGCTGCTACTTCTGTATGAAATCTCTCCGCCGTTTATTTCCGCAAGGAATTTTCCCGCGATGGACACCGATATCCAGCGCTGCACATGGATTTGCCCTTAGTTTTTGGCGTTTTTTTTTTTTTCTAAATAAACTGAAACAGTATTCTGTGCTGCTTCCTTTTATTTATTCTTTGTGTCTATTTATTTTCCTTACTTTCGAATCATGCGGTCAGCAACGCAGGCCCAGTTTGCTCGCGCGGGTTAATGCGGTCCTCATGACACTCGCAAAATGCAATTTTGTTGTGTCACGGTAAAAACAAAGAGAGAAAAAGAGAGATGCCCAGATGCTTATTGCAAGAACCTTTCCTCTGGTTTCTTACGTACATTCAAATATATCCTGTATTCCGTACAATGATGCAGGTTTCACATGTCCTGATATGCCAGTATAATTCATAGTGCACATAAAAGTATCTACAAATATAAGTAATGTATATAAATAAGATGATGACTGAAAACTGAAAAGCCAGACAACATTAACGCTGGCCCATATAGACTATACTCTACTCACACATTTCTGTAAACAATGGCCTTTCTAAGAAAGTGCCCTAATACTCCATTATAAAGCACAGCAAAGAGGTTTTATTCTTTTTTTTTCTTCTTCCATGCCCTTTTTTTAAGTTCAGGCTTACAATTAATTCTCAGTCCCGTTCCGAAAGAGGAAATAGGAAATAATGAGAATTTGGCAGTTTTTCTGCAGGGCCCTTGTGAAATGGCTGGCTGTCCCAACACGTCGCTCTTGCAACACTGTTATTAATCTGAGCAGGTCAGGTTTTTTCTTAGGCCTTATGTTGTTCAGATTGGAGATTTGGCAGATTGGGAATTCTTGGTCGGGATTACCAGCAAAACAAAGCCATTGTTCGGTTCTCAGCCCGCCGCCCCGTGAGCGGAGGCCGGATATGCCCATACAGGACCCTCTGTTTGTGCGCTATAAAGGGCCTGCCTGAAGTGCTTATGGAGCGCAGACATTTACTCACAGACCAGTATGGGCTTGAGAAATGTCCCATTTCTTCACCACAGCGCACCCGCTCTTATCACGGCACGCCAAGGCCGGTCATTTCCAACACACACGGATCACCTGATAGTGTCAGTAATTCTCATTCTGGCCCCTTTTGTCACAATGAGGACTCAACATTTCAGTGTGCAGCGTCACACAGTCACGCCACAAGACTACTTTCCATTAAAGCGTACCGGTGTGATCTGGAAGGTTCAGGAGCAAACATTATAACCGTCCTAACTGCCGTCCATCACAGGATTACAGTCAATATGTCGTCCTCTTCACACTCAGAGTTTTATATTTATACTTTTGTACAGCTGACAGTCCATCAGTAACTAAATCACACTAAACTCGGGCTCAGACCCGACAGCTGACACCAGCCGATGGGCAGAGAAGAGCACTGTGCAGGACACTTAAGAGAACAACAAACACAACCAAGAAACACTCAACGCTGCGACTATTGAGCCACCTGGCATGCAACAGAGCAACACCAACAAATGAGCCTCCAGAGCTGCTGTTTTGGTTACACACCTTTATTAGTATTTATCTTCCCCTTTATTCATTCATAACTACTACGGCACTGTAACCATAGCAACATGTGCTGTTGTACAACAAACAGAATCATGCAAATCAAACGAGTGGCACCAGTATCGAGTCAAACATGGTCTCACCAATGATGAGATGCTTAGTTGCTCTGTGGCAAGTAATGGTTTGTCAGATTTTAGTGTAATATGAGCAAGCAGTGAATAGGACTGTTCAAAATCTCCCCCGCTCTGGGGTTAGTGGGATGGAGCACTTTTTTTAACTGAAGAATCCAGGTCAGTCCGGACAGTGAGGCAGGAATCGATTTATTGATTTACATCTGAGGGTTTTTTTTTCTTGCTAGACCAATTGTATTGACACAAAGCTCATCATCACAGAATAAAAATTTAGCAAAAATATAAGCAAAAAAACCACATGAGACGAAAACAGTCCGTTTGGAAAAGATTATCGCAATTATGCACTTTTTTTTCGAGAATGTTTCTTTTTTCCACCGTACACCAATTGTTACGGATATGATATGAGGTACTTGAGGTTTGAATCCGCAGCAAACCCCCTTCTATCACACACACTTTTGTGAAACGCCGCATTTGAATTGATTTTAATCCCCAGGGGTCTTGGGGATTAGGGGTCAATTTATGTATGAAACAGAGTGTACGGTGAACTGTGGCGGTTTACACTTAATGTGCATCTTCTGGGTTCTATGTTGTGGGCAATAAATAAAAAGTTCAAACAAAAACCCATCAATTTACATGTAATCCAGCTTTAAAAAAGAACCAGCCTGCCGATTGTATCTGCGAGCACGTGGCCTTTGAGCGCCGATGTCGCCATTATCATGTAGATGTGACATTAGGCCCTCGTCATGCGCTCGATCTCCAGTCGCCTGTTAAGCGTTCCTCCAAATATGGAAAGCGCATTCATTTCTGGCCCTTTCCAGAGAGCACCTGCCAGAGGCACAGCCGAGCATCCGCTCCCACGGTGGTCTCAGGACAGCCTAAGGGGATCTTCAGATGCAAATCGTGGGCAAATGTCTATACCCTAGTTAAAATGAGGGAGTCAGTTACTGTCATTTAGCTTTACTCTCTCAATATCAGAAGCTGAATCAGAATCCGAAAACTATATTGATCAGGAAGGAAATCATTGCACAGACACACAGAGGCAAGAATGATCTAAATATTTAGTCAAAAATCAGTATACAATGTATACAATGCTGGGATATAAATGCTACAGATAAATAACCTACTGTTAAGTAATGTATTAGTCAACAGATGCCATCATTGCATAATTACACCACATAACATAACCATTTCCTTCACATCCTGCATTGTTTGCTTCTCTCCGTGTCGAAAAATGACAGTTTAAAGGAAACGCAGGGTCAAGTACGGTCCCTCCCAGGTTCTCTACAGGCCTCCACGATCCAAGACAGAAAGCGAAATGCAGGAATAGGCATCTCAAACCGGTTTAAAGCCAGTTGAAGTGGCCTCCGGCACTCCAAAAGGGCATTGTCTCGGAGCCAGGCTTTAGCTGAATTTCTCCAGACCGGAAGCCTCTCACCCTTTAAGAGGAGCGCAGGATTTGACGAAGGAGAGATATCGTTTTCTTTTCTTTTCTTTTTTCTTCTTTTCTTCCCTTCTCATTTATTTATTTGTTCCATTATTTATTTATTTATTTATTCGCACAGAAGCGCTCCCATTTAGCTCTCCGCCAGAACTCGCGCCACAACCTGCCCTTGAAGTCGACGGCTCTTGAGTGACTTTTGATTCTCCCTTTCAAACCCCGCGTCGCATTTAAGCTTCATAATATTTGGGTTTCTTTCCCTGCTTTTCTCATAGCACAAGCGTCGGAACGCAGGTCGCCTCCTTGTCCCGCGGTGACCTTTCCGCGGCGAATGCGAAGAGACGGAATGTAAATGCCGAACGTATTAATGAATCAGAAGCCGCCGCCGTTATCCTTTTCGCTGTTTTCATAATTTATCCTTCTGCGTTATCACCGCTGCTGCCATCAACGGCACTACTGCGCTTAGCGGCCACTTCATTACCTTCATTTTGTTCACTTTTTGCATTTATGCTCCTTATTTTTTTAAAGAGCCGGTTTAACAGATTACGCGGATGACCAAAAACCGTTGACCAAGGCCATGGTGGGAGTGATCACTCCATTACTGAAGTTGATCAGCCACGTCATCTTTGGTTTGGCTTCTTTAGACCTGAAGCTACAAGGCTACAGTAGCTAACAGGTAAAGATGTTGATCATTTAGACATTGCAAACAGACCATTAAAATGAACAAAAGCACGTTAGCATCACTAAAACAGTAGCAGTAGACATCTTGAAGCTGAACTTTTTGTCAATTTTTATAGTTTACATTACATTAGCCTTGTAGTTCCAGTGAAAAATGCACGGACCTAATATATAAGCCATGAAAAATAATGTTCATTATATAAGCCTTGTGTAACTTTTACTATCATAACCTTCCAGAGTAGCTTCACATTTGCCTCGTAGCTCCAGAGTAACTTTACATTAACAGGTTTCAGTGTATTTTGGGCAAGTGGAGGAACAGTGTAAACTTGATATTTTTGTTGTTGTTGAATTTGGAAGTCGTTAGACTGCTCTGGACTTATGTAAGCTGTTTAAATCATGTCAGGCTCTATAGGCCGCTTTCAGGAAAGCCATGTTTTTCCACAGACAGGGCAGGTGTTGGCCAAATGCTTTTTTTATATACATTTATAAGTGTGTTTATAAATACTCTTTCAGCTAACATTTACAAATTTAGCCACAGCATTCACTGAGTGGGTGCTTAATCAGGTACGCCTTCTATGAATGCCTCTATAGTCAATGTGCTTTCACAGAGCACCGTTCCATGAGACTTAAATGCATGTTTGTAAATAGCTTTGTTTACTCTGGTATATATACATATATATATATATATAGTAATTGGGATACAATAGTGGGTCCAAATTTGCAACAACTGAGCAAATAGATGTTTCTATTAAAGTAGTTACCTAATGTGGAAAACATTATTAACAAAATATTGCTTGTTTTTCATGTTTAGTACCACTGTGGTCCAAATAACTGACTATATAGATTACTATTAGATATGTTAGACTAGTTATATGTCATTATCAACAGGCTACAGCTTCATTACTTTAACTACAGCACAAAATGGCATAATAAATAACATACAATTAAATTTACCCATTTCTCCTTCAGCCAGGACAGATTCGGTGCCAAAGCTTTCCTTCTTTTGTTTTCTGCACTGGAGCAACGA
Organism: Phenacogrammus interruptus; assembly: GCA_037974425.1. Classification (NCBI taxonomy): domain Eukaryota; kingdom Metazoa; phylum Chordata; class Actinopteri; order Characiformes; family Alestidae; genus Phenacogrammus; species Phenacogrammus interruptus. The sequence continues at coordinate 5,034 of JBBPCW010202632.1, forward strand.
GGCTAATGTAAAGAACAAGTGTAAAGGAAGAGCCAATACAGTACCATTTAGCATGATGCTAACTCAGTTCAGTCTGATCCAAGCAGGTGTGAATGATGGCCTTGGGCTGTGGTTCGAATCAAAGAACCAACATTCGTTCAGGCCAAAAGACTGGAGCCACAGCTTGGTTGGTTTGCAGTGTGGAAGCTCTTCTTTGGATACAGGAGGCTGAGGCAGGCGCCCATTAAACAACAGAGGAAGAAGAAGAACCAGATCAGTAATTGAAATTTGGTCGAATGAAGAAATCAAGGCACAAACATCACAGAACTTAATAATAGTGTAGTGGCAACAAAATGTATCAATTTTTCTCGTCTCTGTTTAAAACGGCTTACTGAAATACGAGCACTCTGACGTAGTTTTGAGTTGAGGGAGATTTAAATCACGTAGATGAGGATAACAGGACATAGATGTGTCATGCAAAGCACTTTAGTGTGCTCTCAAAATTACTAGGTGAAACAATCCAGGTGTGAAAACGCCCTAAACCTTCACACACTCTCCCCAAACCGCATGGAGGCGTTCAGTAATCTGTAATAGACTAATGTATGTGGTTTCTGACACTGTATGACATTAGAAGAGCTAAAACGTGACCTGTCTATACTTCAGTCCACATTTCTAGATAACAGGTAGTCGTACAGCATCAAAAACCACATAAGCGAGTCTATTACAGATGACGGTTTAAGGTGAGTGTGTGGTGATATAATCCTGCACCTCTGTCCCTCATCACTCCTGCCAGGCGATGAGTAAGACCCTCGGCATGTGTGAGCGCGGACCCGGCTCAGGAGTTTCTCCTGAATGTGACGCTTCTTTTTTTTTTTTTTTTTTTTAATCAGCCGAGCAGTTCTGGCACGGCGAGAGTGTTTCAGAACAGGAGCCTTTTCACACACGTTCACACTCCGCTCCGTGCCAGGAATCCTCCTGCTCCGCCATTCAGCCGTGCTGATCACATGAGCGAGGCTGTGTTACAGTACGGCGGAAGGCGTGTTGCGCTACGTTTCGCCATTCAGTGGCAACGAGTAGCTCATTCACTCAGCCGCGACTGAACATAAGCTCAGGAGCACGGCTGGTCATTTTGAAAAGGAAAAAAAAAACAGCTACGAGAAAATTTAAAGAGCCCATCTCATGGAAAACGTAAACGTTCTTCACTTTTTTGGATTAAAACACTTTGATGTAGATGTTCTAATTGAATCTTTTGCCAGTCCATTCATGGCAACGAGCAGAAAAAAATGAATGTCACAAAAACACTGGATTTACACAGAACTACTGCCGTAAATACACCTTTATATACGGTATATAGGTGCTGCTACTTGCTGCATGTGTTACAATAATAGATTAACTAACACTAGTGCTGTTACTGATTATACTGATGCCTGTGGTTTTCTTTTTTTGTTGTTGCACTCTCTCTTTAGTCCTGTCCTGCCTATACTTGGGTTTTTCCTGTGGTGTTGTATGATGTTCCACTGTAATGTTGTTTCACGTCACTGTGTGCTCTGTGCGCTCTGTGTGTGTGCGTGTGTGTGTGTGGTGTGTGGTGTGTGTGTGTGTGTGTGTGTGTAAGGTTGAAATGACAATAAACAACAACTTGATTTGAAATCTGCCAATTCAGCCTATGGTATTTTAGCCCCGCCCATTTTTTGGCCTTTTGTGCAACATGGACTGAATCTCTATAGTAACATGATGGGATATTAGTAATAATAATAATTATAACAACAACAACAAATGATACTACTACTACTACTACTACTAATAGTAATAAAGCTCGCCTCACTACACTAATACAAGTCTACAAATATTTTAGCCAAGCATAATATAACAGAAGACAATTTGACATCACCATATTCACCAGCAGAATACACGTTTAAGTGTCTCAATGGTGTTTCAGTTTTGTGCACAATTAGAGGTTGATCCATCTATCTGACTGTCTGTCTGACTGTCTGTCTGTCTGTCTGTCTATTTATCTATCCCTCTATCCATCCATCCATCGATCTCTGTCCCAAAGTTTGTAGACCCTGCATTTCTTCTAAACTAGTTCGTTTTAATTGGACTTTAATAGATTGGCCTCTGCTTTTCTGGTTACATTGCTGTGAGGATTTGGCTTCAGCCATGAGGGCATTAGATCAGGTCGTGATGCTGAACGATCACAAAGGTCACTCCAGGTCTTCTCAAAGACACTGGAAGCATCTCCAACCTTCTAGAGACTCCACAGCCCAACCCTAGTGGGGTTCAGACCCACAAGCCAACAGCCATGTTGACCTCGATGATGGTGACCGTTGGCGGCGCGAGTGTCTGCACCCGTTCTGTTGGTCAGTTCTGGTTACAGAAGTAGCTTTAAAGTAGCTGGAGGAGCGTCGAAGGCCTGTCCGAATACTTCTGGACACATAGTAAGTCTATGGTACAAAATATGGTCAAATCAAGGCTTAGTTGTGTAACGGTGGTGTTTTTTTAGTCAGACAGCGAGTGGCATGCGTGTGTGTGTGTGTGTGTGTGTGTGTGTGAGTGTGTGTGTGTGGAGAAAGCAGCTGGTGTGAGCCGGAGCCGAACTGTGTTTGAAATCCAGGCCCTCACTCTTCTTATTGAAGTCGTGCGGAGAGTTCGCGCCGGGGTCAGAAGTGAAGTGGTGCGGGAGCGTGTGCGGCTCTAGTGGGTGTATTCCGCACCATCTCCAAGTCTGATCTTCTTTTTCTCTCTTTTCTTTTTTTTCCTCTTTCTTTTTTTTCCCTCAGCATTCTCCTGACTTCCCACTTACTGGGCGATCAGCCTTTTTTTTTTCCCGCTTATGCTATATTATCATCTTTTTTTTTTTTTTTTGCCTTCAATTTTTGGCAGTTGCCATGGACATCTGTACCAACATGATAAGACGGTAATTGTACCAGTGTCTGCTCCAGGGTTCGAGTCGTTTAGCAGCCTGTCACATGAGCAGTCAAATGCTTCACCTTCTGTTCGGATGGTTTTGTGGAACGGCGCATTCAGTCAAACAGGCAGAGTGAATAGGCAAACAATCGGCGCGCAATATTATTTCACTTATTTTCCTTCTTTTTTAACATCTTTGAGCTGAAATAGGCACAACATTGAACGTGTGGGAATCACAGCTTTTTAAGTGACATGCAAAAATACTCTACTTTTACTTCTATATGTTTTTATTGTAAGTTTATTTTCTGGAATCAGGGGAGGATTGGGGGACACTGAGACCCCGAACTCAGTTTAATGCAGTTTAATGCATTAACGTAAAGGTAAACCCGTATTCACCTCTTTTAATTTAAATTCCCCGCCGCAATATGCAACTTGGAAGGCCGCGGGACAAAAGTATTGGGACACCCCGACGAGGTGTACAGTTTTCGGGGAATAACCCCTGATCTACTCGGGTAAAAATGCAAAAAAAAAAACACTTTTACCTCTATATGTTTTTATTTTAAGTTCATTTTCTGGAATCAGGGGAGGATTGAGGGACACTGAGATGAAATCTGACTCTTCAGGCAACAATAAGGGCTATAAAGGGCAGCTGGTAGCCTAGTGGTTAGGGCATTCGCCCTGCGACCAGAAAGTCCGGGTTCGATTCCCAAGTCCGCTAGGCACCGCTGAGGTACCCTGAGCAAGGTACCGTCCCACACACTGCTCCCCGGCACCATGTTCCTGCTGCCCCCTGCTTCACTTGGTGAATGGGTTAAATGCAGAGGAAGTGTTTCATGCTGTTCACACTGTGTGCTGTGTTCACGTATGACAAATGGTCACTTTCACTTATGAACTGAGTGGATGTGTGCGTTAACGGAGCGCGGAGGAATTAAACAACGACTCTCCCACACGACGGATATTTAAAAATGAGACAAATGTGATGATTTTCTGTCACGTTAGACGCACTCATTGTGTTTTTTTCTCCCTCAGGAGTCAAATGTTTTCTGCGTCGTTAGTTTGTACAAAGCTGTAAATTTCACTCTTTCACTGCAGCTCCAACGATGACTGACCGGTGAAATCCAGAGCTGGACAGCTATTCAGTTCATTAAATTAATACTCCAAGAATAATTTGGTCCAATTTGGTGTCGAAAATTGTTGCCTCTTCAAGCGACAAGTCATTAGTCACCCAACTATTTTTGTGTAAACACAAACCCAAACCATCTCTGGACCCTCAAACCACATCCATTAAGGTGGATCAGACTTGTGGACGCGGTTTAAAACAGTGTATTACTTACCATGAGCTGTAAAAATGAACTGCTCTTTCAGAGGACACCAGAGCTGCTGTTCAAAAAGCAGGACTGATCAGTTTCCTCCGTAATTATTTCGTCACAGAAACTGACAAACAGACCCTGTTGTGTAAAAAGGTGCCCCAGAGTTTGGCTCCAAGCTGAAGGTCAGTTCATTTTTCTAAACCACGTCCACTAGTCTGATCCACCTTAATGAAGAAGTTCAGAATACAGCTCACAATAAGTCACATTTACCCCTTTTCCACTACACTGGTGCTGGTGCCAGGAGCCGGTTCTGGTGCTCGGCCGGTGCTGAACTGGGAACCAGCTGAGATCCGGTCCGCGTTTACACCATACAGGAGCTCAGCGGGAGCCGCATGAGAATATGTTGCAGGCCACGCCCACTAAACAGAAACAAACATGGCCGAACTCAGTTCCTGCTTGCTGGTTATTCTCCAAACATTGAGGATTTATTTCAGTCCAAAAGCAGATTATTCAGCGGGTTATTACCGTTAAAGAGATCGACATAGACAGCGATTAAATACAAGACTCCGCCCACCGCTCGTGACGTCACTGGTTCTCGCTACAAGACCAGCAGAGTTTAGGCGTTGGTTCGGTGCTTGTTTTAGGGACCGGCACCAGTTTTTTTCTGTGGAAAAGCACAGCACTGGTTCCAAAACTGGGAACCAGCACGGAACCGGCACGGGAACCAGTGCAGTGAAAAAGGGGTAACTGTGTTCTAAACCACGCCCGCAAGTCTGATCCACCTTAACGAAGAGCTGGATGAGGTTTAAGGGTCCAGAGAGGGTTTTTTTGCTTTAAAAGCTGCATTTGAATAAAACAGTTGCTAGTGACATGCGGGTCAAGCCGTAACCTGGGGGTCATTTGTTGATTCGCTATATTTTGGAGGTCTAGCGAGGCATTCGGGTCTCGGTCAGGCAGGTGCAGGTCATTAAAATCTCTGAGCATCTTATACATAATATATTTTTCATTTTATTTCCAGATAAACATTTTCGGAAACGTCCTTTGCATGTAAAAAAATATCACTGCTATATTAAGAATACCACATTTTTTCATTACATTTCAGTTTTTATTTCTAAACTATTGATCAAAGTCTTGGAATAACTTGTTGAAATAATAATCAGTGATGTCAGTAATGCACAATAATAACTTATTCAGTGCCCATTTATATCTAATAAACTTGACACAATAAGGTGTTTTTACTTTTTGTTTGTCATATTTTAAGAATGTTGGGGTTTTATATATACATATATACAGGGTTACGTTCCAACTGCACCGCGTATAGTGAAAAACCACGTAGCTGTGTTTTGGCCTAAAATGCCTATTTTTTATAGTGTAAACCCTTAATCTGCCCCCAAACTCAGTTTAATGCATTACCCTTAAAGAAAATGTAAAGGTAAACCCGTATTCGCCTCTTTTTATTTAAATTTCTTGCCAAGATACGCAGCTTGGGAGGCAGCGGGATAAAAGTATTGGGACACTGCGGCGAGGTTAACGGTTTTCGGGGAATAACCCCTGATCTACTCGGGCTAAAATACCAATGAGGGCTCGTTGGAAAGATCTCCTGGAGATCAATCGTCTCTGAGTGCTTGCACTGCTGAGAAATTGTGCTTGGAGCGCAGGACTCAACCCTGGTGTGGAATTCGAAAAAAGTGCTTCCAGGTCGGCTACAGCCTGCCCTGAGTCCCCTTGTGTGAAAACATCCAGAAAAAATATATTTAATCCCACAAAAAAGCAACAAAAAAAAAAAGGCAGCGGATATTTGCAGTTTCCACATTATTGTGGGGATTTCTGTGGTAAACAATGAGTTTGGTTCTCGAAAAAATCTGTGTGTGACTGAATCTGCGACTCCTGATCTGCGTAAATCAGTGTAAACTGTTCCTTTATATTTAGTCTCATGTCCTCCATAGTTCATGTTAAAGTTACTTCTCAAAGTTACTTCTCATTATAGCTCTGTTTTAAAGTTCTTCAGGTTTTTTTTAAGTCAATTTACAACCTTCTGAAGCTCCGTCTTTTGTCGGCGCTTTCTCATAATTCTTCTAAAACTTTTTATACATTTATCTCATACTAAATAGTTTTTTATTGTTAAATACGAAAAAAAAAACTTTTGAGCACTAGTGTATATGGGCAGAGCTGCAAAGTGCAGCAAATGTATGGGTGTTGTCTAAATGCATGCAGTTAACAAGTGTTTGTTTGTGCAGATGATTGGAGAACGTTACCTGCGAAAACAATTAGCCGTAATTAAGCCAGGCGAGCTCTGGAGGTGACACCACCGTTAGCGCTAATGAGAGGGGACTCACGGGTTGGCATTAAACCGCATCAAGCCTTTTTATGATATATTTAGCTCACAAAACTCTAAAATCAAGGCGTAGGGAAAAAAAACAACAAATGTGTATTTAAAAAAAACAATCAAATATAAAAAAAAGAGAAATATTGATCCATGATACTTTCTTTCCATGGTGGTTGGATGGTGAGCCCGACTCGAGTCGATGTGTTTCCAGAGCACTGTTGGGTTTTTATCTTCAGCTTTGGATGTGCAAATAGATCCCGTATGCAAATGCTCTGTGGTCCCTGCGAGTTGATATAAGTGAGAATGGGGCTTGGATTTCCAGAGAAGACTGAATTTCAATAGCGGTCAAATGAACGTGGACAGCCGTGTTAGGGAGATGTGTGCGGCTGGGCTCGATTCCAGGCCAAGAAAACAAAACAAAAACAAAAATAAACAAACAAAAAACCCAGTAATACAGTAAAAAACAGTACAGTAGCTGCATCCACTTTGGATTGTCCATTCTTGCCGGGGTGCTCATTCATATTTAAATACTGTCCTGACGCTGACACTGACCCATAAGTCTACACTTCATGAGAGGAACCCTGACAGGACCATTTAGCACAAAAAAAACCCAACATCCTTCTTCTCAGGAGTTTGGACTGGTGGTCTAGTAGGAGAGTGTTGAGAAAGTGAGGAGGAGTTTGTTTACTTCATTTCTCAGCGTGTGGGCCGAGATGCTATGCTAGCTTAGTGCCAAATTAAGCTGCACAACACTCTGTCCATCCTAAAGGTAGGCTATCAGTGGTATCAGGCATCTTTGGCCTTCAGTTCCTTCAGTTGAGTTAGGCGTTGGACCTGGAAGGCTAATGTAGCTAACAAGCCATGGAAGCTTGTATAATAGTACATTGCAGAGCTAAAACAGTTCTAATGACCATCCTGACCCGTTCTTTCCATCCTTTTGTCCACATTTTTGAGATAATAGTGCCAGAAATCACATACACAAGTCTGTCAGAGGTGACTGGATGTGCCCATGCAGGGTTTAAGATGTTTTAGATACAGTTTTCATGGCGCTGGTGCAGGGCCCTTTGTAATTTTGGGGGTTGGGTACTGATGGGAGGTTCTGGAGCCTGAGGGGGTGACAGGTGTAGCATTGTGTTTTCGTGGGACGATGCACGCAGGACTGTTTCCGCTTACAATTTGCTGCATGGATAAGTAAGAAGACGGAAAACAGACGGAAGCATTTTTCCACAGGGTAGCATGAATCGATAGACTGCTTATAAAATATATATATTTTAAATACAACATATGCTTCTTCGATTATGCATATTATTTGCCGTTTCTGATAATCAGTGTTATAAACTGACTATAAAATGTATGAATTTTAAGATAGCATTTTTCAACAGGGTAGCATGAATCGATACACTGCTCATACGTTTATAATTTAATATAAAATATTAATATCTTTTTCTCTGATTATGCCAATTATTTGCAATTTCCCATCATTATCAGTGCTATTAACTATAGAGCTGTATGAACTGTATAAACTTAAAGGGGGCATTTCTTGACAGGGTGGCGTGAATCGAAAGACTTGTTGATTTACTGTAGCATTTTTCAAACACTGGCACCCATGTGCTGGTGGGGCGTTATGCAGCTGGGTTCTAGCCTGGTTAGATTTTGTTATCTATAGTTAGCAATACCACTTAATAAGAATGCATCGTAACACTGTATTTTGGAAGCTCGGCATCACTTTGTGGAAGATTGACTTAATGCGACAAGAAGACAGAAGTGCTAATAAACAGTCTTAACTGCAGCCCTCATTGCAACTGATGCAACGAGCCACCATCTTGGATATGGAGGTTGGGGTTGGGGAGGTCCCTTTGACTTTGTGAGCCAGAAATCCAATTTCAGGGGCATTCCAGTTAAAATTGCCTGCTGGAACTCTAAGATTTTGACTTTTAAGTTGAAATGGCACTGTACCATCAGCCACAACTTGTTAGCTACATGTCTCCCATGCAAACCTAGTGAGCTTCAAACACCTGTAGGACTGCGTTTGTGTAGCTGAGATTTTTCACCCCTTGATGATCCTTACTTAAGTATATAAGAATATTTAAGAACAAGTAGGGCTCAGGGAGAAACCAAAAAATGCTTTAAACAGTCGGGAGTCAGAACAGCTTACAGAGCTGAATTATTTAATGTAGAGCAAAATAACTGACCAAAATGCAAAAAAAAAAAAAAAGAAGTGAAAATTAAGGGAAAAAATCTTTGCAAATGAAACAGTAAGTGGTTCAGGAGAAAAACAGAACAATTTGGTGAGATAATTGCTTAATAGAGACATTAGCCACACAGCTCCAGTGCACTTTAGACACGTTTTGGCTGACCAATGAGATTTTTGTTGGTTTTTGTGTTTTTGTTTTTTTCTAGGGTCTTGGCTTTTGCCAAATTACTGTTTTACGCTAAAAAAAATTGCTAGAAATGTAGTCTGAAAAGTTAACAACATTGTCTTGTGTTGAACCATCAAAATCTGAGTAAGAGCAAACTATCTTTTACCACAAATGAAGATGGAAAAGGGGAAATGGGTGTTTGCGAATGGGGCTTTTGGGGAAAAAAAACAGTATGAAACTAAACCAAACAGAGGCGAGTCTCCACTATTGTTAGCTGCATTAGCTTCGTAGCAAAGTATAAAATAGAACTCGAGACCCTAAACATGACTTTGCTGATCGTCTACATTTAGGGTTAAAAGGGGGAGAATTTGAATTTTTTATTTTATTTAAATCCCAAAAATCAGACAAAAAACATACATTTGCAAAGAAAATGTAGCAAGAAATATCTCTTATAGCTCCAAGTTAAATCATCAATATGAGAGGAGAATGATGGCCAAAAAAGCAAACTATCCTCAGCCAGTGTTAAAAATTAAGAGCAAAACAAAAAATGCTACAAAAAAAACAATTCTGAACTTCCATCATCATTAGCCTCGTAGCTCAAACAGCAGAATAAAACTTCAGCCGCCGACTTTGACTTGGCTGAGGGTCTATGTTCAGGGTACAGGGGAGAATTGGATTTTTAAAAAATTCTTTAAACCAGAAAAAATCGAATGGAGAATGATAGTCTGAAGTTAGCAAAACACTTAGCCCTTCGAAGCGTAACGTCCTCCTCCAGCCAGCGCCGGGGAGGGAAAACGAGTGCAGATTAAAGCCGGACCTTTTTGCGAATGGTGGTTTTGGGAGAGAAGAAAAGAAAAACAAAAAAAAAGAAAACAGGAACCATCGTAGGATTTTTTATTTTTTTTATGCTAAACCAGGCCGAGGCCGAAGCCTCCTCTTTCTCCTCTGCAGCTCCGGAAGAGCGACTTGGCCCGAGGCCTGAAGTGCACGGGGTCGTTTTAGGTCAGCCTCAGCGCGTTGGTGCATAGGAAGTGCACAGCATTACACACACACACACACACACACACACACACACACTGTATTTCACTTCCTTGTTTTCACGTGCCAGCCCTCGTACTTGTAGAGAGAGAGAGAGAGAAAGAGAGAGAGAGACTGAAAGAAAAGTTACTGTCGTATGAAAACGGGGGAAGAAACTACAGCAGGAGCGAATCTAAAATTACCACGTGCCTTTTTTTATTTCTTTTTTTTCCCTCCCTCTCTCTCTCTCTCTCCTGGGCTCGTCTCGGCCTCGGTCGGCCCAGCGTTTGTTTTTGTCAGGTCTTTACGTGACAAGTGTTTTTATAAGAAGAGTGTCATGAGGAGGAAAAGAAGCGCCGTCACCGTCTCACTCGGGATCTGCCTAAGCAGGTCAGGACGTTTAACACTGATTGTGTTTTTGTTTAGTTTCTTTTTTGTTTTGTTTTTTTTTAACTTCGTTTGTATGTATGTCGGCCCGCGGGGGGCGGCTGGCATCCATAGTTTGGTTTGGCAGTTTGTGTGTGTGTGTGTGTGTGTGTGTGTGTGTGTGTGTGTGTGTGTGTGTGTGTGTGTGTGTGTGTGT
>JBBPCW010202739.1:0-15514 GCA_037974425.1 Phenacogrammus interruptus
TTTATTTCCACATATGAACGAGGCCTGAAACCGATCTCATAATATCCAAATGCATGCGTTTTTTTCCTGTTTACACTGTCAAGAAAAACAGATCTGATCTGTGTCATATATGAGCAAAAAATCGGAATTGGGTCACATTTAACTGACAGTGTAAAGGAGGCCTAATATACAATAATGTACAATCTACAATATGGATACTTAATATGGCTTCATATTTATATAAGTCTTAACAAATGTATATAAGTATTATTTGAACATATTTTTATACTATTAATCTAAATATATGTATGAAAATATGTATGTGTATACAGTAAATCCCTAGTTTTACGCAGATCAGGAGTCGCGGATTCAGTGACACACAGACTGAATCCTTTCCTGAGCCCTCATTTGTACGCCCGAGTAGATCAGGGGTTATTCTCCGAAAACAGTTCACCTCGCTGTGTCCCAATACTTTTGTTCAGTTTGCCTTTACATTTTTTTAAGGGTAATGCATTAAACTCAGTTTAAAATGAGTTGAAAGTGTTCTGGGTGTATATTTGGGGGCATATTTAGGGTTTACACTATAAAAATAGGCATTTTAGGCTTTTTTTTTGTTTTTTATCAAAACACAACAAAGCGATATATACATATATATACATACACCTACACACATGCACATTCACAAAGTGTATAAATCAACAATACAATAAAATAAACAATCTAAATCTTATATACAGAAAATGCAGGATTAAATAAATGAATACCACAGAGTGTACATAAAGTGTAGTTACTGCAGCAGTTCAGCAGTTTAGGAGGGAGATGGCGAGGGGAAAGACACTGTTCCTGTGTCGGCTGGTCCTGGACTGCAGGCTTCTATATCATCGGCCAGAGGGCATCAGGTCAAAAAGTCTGTGTCCAGGGTGTGAGTGGCCTGTGGTGATTTTCCCTGCCCATTTCCTGGTAAACACACCACAGCACACAGTGTGAACAGTGTGAAATTCTTGCATTACATTTAACCCATTCACCAAGTGAAGCAGCAGAGCACCCTGGGAGCAGAGTGTGGGGAAAGTACCACTAGCAGTCCTGGGATTAAGCAACAGTACTGCTACTGTCCTATACTCCAGTACTGCGATTGCATGGCTATGTGTTTGATTTTATACACTTGTTTGGAATAAGTGTAGCTGGATTAGCTGACCCCAGTATTTAGCAAGCAGGTCCACATACTTTGGGCCTTTTTGACTTCTGACTCCTTGGTCACAGAATTGATCATAGGACCATTTTCTAAGAAATAATGGATTCTATTTAAGAAATGATTGCTTCCCTCAAATGCAGATCTGTCCAGGGTTCTTAAGTAGTTATACACACAAAGGCAATTGTCAGTGCTTTCCAAAAATAAAAGCAAAAGAAACATTGTGAAGAAGTTAAAGCAAAATATACATTTGTGGAAAAGTAAAATTCTAAAAAGATGCATAGAATGTTTTGTCTTACTTTGTTTACATTCTATAAACATATCAGAGATATTATGTGGGCCTGAACCATTTGGCTATTTATTCTCCAATTTGAATCCCTGTAAAATTTAGCCTGAAGACTTTTTTCTGGTTCTGGTTAGAACTCTTTCAGCAGCATTTTAAATAAATTATCTGGTGAGAGAGGCAAATAGACATGTGTGCCATCTGCATAACTACGGTATCTTTGGCAAGCACATCTTCATGACGAATGTGAAGAAAATGGGAGGAATCATCAGCGCTAAAGCACTGGCCTCTAAATCAGACTAGCCTGGTTTGCGTCTCTGGCAGAGACTTTTTGGGCTAGCTGGTGGTTAGGGAGTTGCCCGTGTGATCAGATGGTTGTGGGTTTGTATCCCAGGACTGCTAGTGGTACCACTGAGGTACTGTTGAGTAAGGTACCGTCCTCACACACTGCTCCTCAGAAGTTGCGTTACTGGTTGGCCACTGCTTCAATTTCACATTGTGTGCTGTGCTGTGTTCATGCATGACTATAAGGGTTCACTCACTTGACTTCAAAAAAACACTGAAAATAGTGTTTAAAGCATTGCAAAGGCGTAGACTATAGTGACTGAAATGCTGTTTTTGTGTAGACAGGAGACCAAAACACAGAGAAATGGCTTTACGTTGATTATGAATGTTGAGAGTGGGCTTTCTGGAGGAGTACAAATTCTGCAACTGACATCAGTTCACATTACTCTGAGTGTAATTTGGCGAGTTGCAGTAAGTCGTTTGGCCACCATGTGGCACCATTGCATCAATGTAAATTCCACCTTATTCTGTAAATGGCATGTGAATGAGAAGGTAAAATGCCTTTCTTTTTTCTCAATAATCAAATTTCTGCGTGCTTAGACTTACTGTTGAGCAAATCATCTAAAGAAAGAAGCCATATATATATATATATATATTACATGATTTTCGTAGAATGTTTATGTAATGACTGCAAAGGCACATGGAAACAAGAACAATACAAAATATAAAGTCAAAATAAAATATACTGTGCTATATACAGAAATAATGGGTATAAATAATAATAATAATAATATAATTTATTTGAAAAGCGCCTTTCAAAACACTCAAGGACACTGTACAGAACAAAATGATAAAAAGAACAAGCATAAAAGCAGACAATTTACAGAATCTACATAAAACAAAATGATTAAAAAAAAATACTATATAGTTGAGTGAAATCTAATGACACATATGGTAGTTTGGAGTACGTTATTATTGCACTTAGTAGAGATCAGTAGTAATAATAAGTAATAAAAGTAATAATGACGTAGTGATGAAGACTATTGCACATGGGACATCACATGTAACGAAGTGGTTTAGCATCCATTTAGAAAAGGTCACATAAATTACAGAAACATCCTTCTCAGATAAGGACATTTCAAACCATGTTGAAATGTCAGACTTTGTATTGGCTGCTTCTGCTACTTTAGCTTCGTACATTTGCCTGTGATTATGGACATCAGTACGTTACACAGTCAAAAACCACACAAGCAAGACTACTTGATGTAATTTCAGGCAGTTGGTGTTATACCTCTTAAACAGTGCTGTGGGGGATAAACTTGTAAACTTGTTCTGGGGCAAGACTAACGAAGCAGACTTTGAACAAAAAATTGTGTTTTGCAGCACAGATACATTTGGGACTTGTGTAAACTATATAAAAATACTGTATTAAATTATGTACGTTTGACTTTATTGCACATCTATGTTTAGAATTATTGTAAGCATATCTTTATGTTGTTCCTCTGAGCATTCCATAAGATTTATACTATTTTGAGTATTTTATATATATTTTTAATTTTTTATATTGAAGAAAGAGATGGATTTTACAGTGCAGAAAGGCAAAGTAGTCACTTTGTCCTCCTTTTCTGTTGACACCAAGCTTCAAGCTTCATTCGCTTGGTGTAACACTGCTTTCGGCCAGTCAGCGGCAGCATTGCACTGTTCATGATACGTCCTGTATTTATATCTGGGTTTGTTAACCTTATGCTCTGTATACAGTCAATGTAATAAATACAGTTTACTGATCACCAAAAAGTGAAACAAAAACCTAGCATATTGCAACTTGTTCATTTTTGCCTTATGCAAAGCTTGGATGAGCATCTGAGTTAAGTATTGTTTTTAAAATCTCAAATTCAAAACACCAAAAGACTCAACTGTGTGTAAACTGCACAAAGGCCAGCAATAGGCTTTTATTAGTGCGCTTATACAGAAATAGTGTGTTCATACAAGATGCTATGGTATGCTAAAAGTAGACAGATGACTAGTGTCGTGTCATTTTTATGCTGTGTAGGTTTGTAATCAGCAATTTTATGTTAACAGCCTATAGAAATTAAAGGCACACCGACATGTGAATTGTTTTCCGATGCTAAAATCCTGTAAAAAACAAAAGTGTACCCATTTAGCGCACCACAGTTTGTTCTAAGGTGGTCTTTGATTATAATGGAAATCTTATGGGAAAATCGAAGATTGTATTGAAAATATCTTCATTAATTTGTGGCCATTACAGAATATTACAGAAGGATATTTCATGAATTGGCACTGTGGCACCATTTAAGCCCATATACATTTTAAATTTAAATTATAAAAACATTTGATTTCTCTCTGTCTTTACTGATGCTGGCTGTCTTTCTTCTATCATCCAAACCAATTACCCTCAACAGCCAAACAGAACTGATCAGGAACAAGGTACATAGACTATAATTCTGTTTCATGCTGTAATTTTATTAGTCAGGTGACTTCATTGCTTTTTGTTTGTTTATAAAGAGAGTTCTAATTGGTGATATAAAAAGGTCTAGCGCCCTCTAGGTTAGCCTGGAAAAGAATGAACATTTTCAGACTTCTTCAGCAATGTGGATTATAAGTATTGTTCTGTGAAGGAACTTGATCAGTGTTGATGCTAATGCAGTGTCAACACATTATATATATTCTTTATTAAAAATGTCTAATTTGTTACTAATTATTTGTTACGCCTTTGGCACTTCACAGTATCGACTTTTCTTGTTTTATTTTTATCCTGTTTTGTTTGAGATACAGTTGATTTTGAGCGTCTAAAACCTGTAATATGCCAGTATCAGCTGAAACCCTGATTCTAGATATTGTCGACTGTTCTAAACAGTTTTTACTTGGTGTTCCACTGATAAATGGGTTGTAAATTAGTTCAGTACAGTAAAAGAAGACAAACATTTGCTATCAACCCCTGTACACAAGCACAGAGAAAATTGATCAAAGTTCGTAAGTAGAGGGACTCCTCACTGAAACACACTGAGGTCTTAAATTGAGTATACTGGGTTTAAATGGTTCCACACTGACAAACAGTGAAATAAATATTTTCTAACTGGGGGAGATATTTGCAAAAGCATGCATAGGGTTTAAATATAACGTGGAGGAAGCATTATTTTACTATTTTGCCCACATACAGAAATAAGTATTCTCAAAATTAGCTTGTGGTGGCTCTAGTCTTGAATGTTTTTTAAATGTTAAGCAGTAACATTTAAGACCACCTTTAAAAACAACAAGGTACTATTTGCAGACAACTAACTTTCCAAAAGATAAACTTATATTTGTTTGAAGACTAATGTGAAATGAATCAGAAAACATTTAGTATACATACTTAACATTGGCAGTGTGTCTCTCAGTGGTATGACTGCATGCACAGGGCTAGTTCAACAAAGGCAAATGTGAGGAATGTGCAATAAATAATAAGGAAGTAGTTTCTGGATTGGTTAAAATAATCATTAGCACAAAACATTGTTCTATCTTTCTAAACTGTTATTTCAAAGTTATAAGTGTGCTTAAATTTATTAACATTAATAAATTAAAAGTAAATTAATAAATACTTTAAATAGACCTATGAATAATCATAAAAATAACTAAATAAATTAAATATAATTCTAATGTGCCTGTGTAAAACCTGGCGTTGCTTTATAATTTCATCAATTAAGACATACAAGAGCTTAAATTTACAGTAGATATGAGTGAAAAGTGTTCAAGTTTGCCAAAGGAGATTTTCACTCACAGCAACAGAGAGTAAACAGGTTTTCATGCTAAAGGTTTTTTTCCACTCACATCTACAGAGCCATCACTACAGAGAAATGCAACATTCGTTTTTGTAAGTTTACGAATGAAAAACATTTATAAAAAATGTATAACATTTTACCAAATCGTCTGCTCTTCCAAAGAAAAATAAAAAAACATCAGCAAACTCTGGTTTAAAATGTCAGTAAAATCTAAAGGCAATTATAGTCCAAAAGTATCAATTGCTTGCCAATACCCCCATGATTCCAATCTCATTGTGGATCACTAGTTTAAACCAGTGAGGTATGCATAATGAAACACTTAGCTATGCATAGACTTGTTTTAGACAGTTTATGCCAAAATTAAGCAGAGAATTAATCGAGTTATCACATATTTGTTTAAGTTGTATTCTGGTACATAAACTAGTTAAGTACAATCTAGCTAAACTGATTCCAACTGATTCCATGGTCTGCTGTTTTGGGGGCTAATCCCTGTTATCTTGATCAAAATTAAACATAATGTGATGAAAACTTTCATGATCTCTAAAGATGACGTCTCTTATTTTTATTACATCAAAAATTTAGTAAGATATTTTTGTAGAGTATGTTAGGGGACTATAAATATAATCTCATTATTATTAACAGTTTAATGTTCTAGGAATAGTTTCTTGGAAAGTTTTGAGTCCTGTTAGTAGAATGTCAGTAGAATCATTTTAGATCAGTTTAGATTTTTATAGCCAAACAAAGATAAAAATATTACATTTAACATTCCATTAACATTTTTATCTTTACTTGTTCAGTTCTCACCCATGTGAGTGTGTTAGGGTTGGAGATATCAAGCATTTTCAACAGAAACACCTTCAGTGTAGTTCAGAGGGTGGGAAAGTATTCCCTAATGATTCTCAAGTCTGACCTTCACTTCCCACCATGCATTTGAACTGAGTAGCACACATAATCTTTACAGTTCCATGCACAAGCTTCTCTACACAGATATGGCACGTTGCCACTTGCCCTCAGACTGACTAGGAGAGGTGTCTGGCCTTGTCTCTTTCGTGGTCCGAGTTAGTCTGGTTTGTGACTTCTTGGCTCTGCCTGCTAAGTAATGCAGCTCAGTGTGCTGATCCAGCACTGTCCCTAAAGACCTAGCTATAGTGGTGACCTCTTTAATGGAGGTGTGTTTGCACATCGGTAGGAGCCTGATATGATACGGGGATGTCACATAAATATCACTGATAATATTTCACATTTATTATTTTCACATTTTCTTTTCAGTGTTCCAATTACTATTATAATACAGAACATGACAGTATCAATAAAAAACATGAAGGTTTACTCCCAGCAGCTGGTAGCCTAGTGGTTAGGCTGTTCGCCTTGCAATCAGTAAGTTGTGGGTTTGGGTCGCGACTGCTAGTGACACTACTGTTAATAAAATGCAAATATTTGTAACAGTCTGTTCTGTTTCATCTCTGCCTGTTCTGTTCTGCTTCTGTCTGACATGCCTTGTCGTTGTTTTCATGTTTCATGTACTTTGTTTATGTTCTGATTCCCGGTCATGCTCCTGTTCCACATACTTTTTTTCCATGCTCTGCCATTGTTCATGTATCTGTGTAAATACTTCTCTTTCTGTATTCATTTTGTCGGTTCAGTGGAACCCCTACCTTGCTTCCCTTGTCTGATTTCATATTTGTGGCATTTTATTTTAATATTCACAACTTTTTAGTTTCATTTTATTTTGTGTATTCTTTTAGAGGTAGTTTTCGAATAAATGTTCTATCTGTACGTGCTCCAGCATCCAGTGCTCCATCAACCTACGATACATTACATACAGGACCTTTATCCGTAGATGTGACAAGCAAGGATTTTATCTATGTGCACTGCGTGGGTGAGGTAGACAACAAGCAGGCGTCACGCTGGGGAGAGAGCCTACTCCACAGGGCAGCTGCGAGCTACATAGCCGACTGCAGCTGCTCCGTGAGGTAAGCAGGGATGAGCACATTGGCAGTCTGGGAGATTTAGCCGCGTCCATTCTGGGGGGAATGGACCCTGCGTATTTCCCCGATACACCGTATGGGGATTTGGATGAAGGCCATGAGGTGACTGAGGCGCATGTGTGGTGTAGCGGGTCTGAGGAAGCTGAGAGCAGCCCTGTGGCTGAGGGCTCCCTTAACAGGTGTCGTCTGTAGTGTTTTCTATGGCATTTCTGAAGGCCAGCCACAAGTGAATCTGGCTGTCCGGCCTTTGCCTCGCTTTACTGATTTGTGTCCTGACAGTTGCCGACTAACCAGCCCTGCTGAACCCAGGCACATCAGTCCCCCTGGTGTCCTGGTTGATGCCCCTGAGGTGCTTGAACTGATACCAACCCCTGGTGTTCAGAAGGACCTGGGGATTTCAAGGACCAATGATTCTGACAAGAACAAAACATTGTTGGTAGCAGGTGTCCTCACCCTCATTAAGGATGATAACTTTTTGCTATTGGCGCTCAAAATGGCGCTGAAGGGCCACAGACTCTACAGTGAGAGGAGAAGGGGCCACAGGAGACAGAGCACACTGTCTGTGCCCTCAAGTGCTCTGGAGAACCTTTTGCAGTCAACTGCATTTTCTGCTCCAGAGAGTTCTTTGCACTTGCTTGATCACTGACTTCCCCAGCAGCTCTGGAGAGCGCATTGTCACCTGCGCCCCCTGCTGTGCTGGAGAACTGTTCTGCACTGCTGGTGCCACGTACCGTTCCAGAGAGTTGTTTCAGAGAGACTCTCTGAGCTGCTGGCAACCTCCTGATGCTCTGGGTGGTGCCAGGACTTCTTTATGACCGGCTGCCCTGTTCTTTGTTGCTGGGTCTCTAGTCCATCACTGTCCACCCATCATCCTGGTCATTCACCAACCACCTCCCACTTCCCTAGTCCCCAGCAGACTGCCTCCAAGTCCCCTGGTCTTCCACCAATGGCCCCAGTTCCCTTAGTGCCAGCGTTCTTATCGCCTGATTACAGAGGAATCAAGTAGTCACCTCTGCTGGTGCCTGTGCCTACCCCTGTCAGTGCTGTTATCCCTGTACTGGTTATAATGCCCCAAGCTATCCATAAAGTTGTGCCTACCAATATCTTTTTGTGCCCTGTTTTTCTGTCATGTCTTGGTTTCCTGCTGTGTGTCCTGCCCTGTGTAACATCTAATCTATTGTCCTACCTGGTGTCAAGGCCTCTATCCAGGTTCCTCTCTAGTCTCATGCCCAATTCTCTCCAGAGTCCTGTCCAGTATGTTTCCAGTCCTATCTCTGCTTTCTGAACA
This sequence comes from Phenacogrammus interruptus, assembly GCA_037974425.1. Lineage (NCBI taxonomy): Eukaryota > Metazoa > Chordata > Actinopteri > Characiformes > Alestidae > Phenacogrammus > Phenacogrammus interruptus. The sequence goes on from JBBPCW010202739.1 coordinate 8,789, forward strand.
ATTTCCTCCGGGATAAATAAAGTTTTCTGATTCTGATTCTGATTCTATCCCATCTCTACTTCTCATCCTATCCAGTGTCCTGTCCCCTGCTCAGTCCAGTGCCATGTTTCTCATATAAGGCCATTCTGTGCCAAGTCTGCTCTTTTGTTTGTGGTCCAGTCCTGTTTCTAGTCCTCTGTTCTGTTCCATGCTCTTTCTGGTCACGTGCTCAGCTCCCTGCTGTGTCACCAGTTTCTTCTCCACTGTCTGTCTTGTCACCTTCTCCTGTCCCATCAACACTTCCTCACCTGCCTTTGTTTTCTTCTCCGGTCATAAGCCAACATTGTATCCCTGCACCTATCCTGTGTTCCGTAGAGTTACATCAATGGGTTCCTATCTCAGTCCTTGCACCCTGGCACCCTATGCTAGGTACCTATCCAGTACCTGTGCCATCAATGCCTTTATAATGTGTGCAGGTTTGGGTCTTGCATTGTCTTGTTGAAAAATGCATGAACGTTCCTAAAAATGTCTTAAAGGCAGCATGTGTTGTTCTAAAATACCAGTGTTAATGCTGCCATCACAGAAGTATAAACTACTAGACACAACCCTATATCATGACAGACTCTTACTTTATGACTTGTTGCTGTTAACTGTCTGGATGGTTCTTTTCATCTGAAGCACAATTTCTTCCATAAAAGATCTGGAATACTGATTCATCTTACAACAATACACATTTTCCCTGTGTGATAATCCATCTACTCTCTGACTTTGCTTCTTGACATGTTTAACATAAGTGTTCTCTTTTGCATAGTAAAGTTTTGAGTGGCATTTGTGAATAGAACCCTGTGTTATAGTGCCTGACAAAGATTTGCCAAAATAATCCATGTGTGGTTATATGAGCAATCGATGAATGCCAGTTCTTGATACAGTGTCGTCTGGCAGACTGGAGATAATGGGTGTTCAGTTGAGGCTTGTGCTCTTGCCCTTCATGCACTAAAATCTGATGGTAAAGGGAGAAATGCGCAAATCCAGTGTTGAAAAGCATTGAATTTAAAATGTTCAATAATTTTTTACACATTTGTTGATAAACTGGAGATCCTCTGCCCATATTTGCTTCTCATTTTGTGGATACTGCTTTGTACCACATCATGATTACAGTCACATCTTGACATCACTTGTTTGAAATCACACTATTTATTAGCCCTGAGTTGCCCCTGTCCCAACTCTTTATGCAGGAAAAAATGTATAAAATGAAGCTGACTAAACAAAAGATTTTGTGTTCATGCTGTCTGCAATGAAATAAAAGTCGAAGTAATAAATGCATTTTTTAAATTTGCAATTAAAACCATGCCAACTTTTTTCTTATTTGGGCTGGTAGATTCCTGTTCAAGCAGCATCACTAGTGTATCTCTTAGTGTAATAATGTCTTTGACTGCATGACCTAATTATTACTAAAGTAGTTAAGGCTTGTAAATGTGGGTGTCAGTAGAGAGAAAGGTCAACCTAAATATTGCTAGTACTGAAAGCTTGTAGATGTAGCGCAATAATCATGTACAACAGACAGACCTTTCTGAACATCTGACAATCTAATGCTACACCATTGTCACGACGGCGGGGGTGAACCCGCTGTCGAGATTTACCCCAGGGATCGTACACAGGCAGGCAGGCAGGCATCCATTGCTGTGTTACTTTATTTTCAAAACATAAACAGAACATAAACAAAACCTGGCTCAAGGGCCGCTACAGACATGAACGTGAAAAAGCATCAATGAGGTGAATTGAGGCGATGGACAGATGTCTGTGGGACACCCAGACAGAACTTAAATACATGACATAATGAGTGCACAAACACAAGACAGCTGGAAAACACAAAACAAACCTGAATATCAAAATAAAAGTCCCAAAAACCATAACAAAACAAAACAAAAAGCAGTGACCCCTAACGGCCACTGGCCGAGACGTGACAACCATCAAACTTTAATTTTGTTGGATTTAGCTAACCTTAGTTACCTCGGCTGCCTTGGCAAAATTGCCCTCGGAGAGGAGAAGGGGGAAAAGAGCTGGGGTCTTGGTCAGAATAAGGAACAGACAACACTGCTTCCTAACTTCCTCCCAGTGAATGTTTAGTCCCTGGACAACAAACTGGATGAGCTAACAACCAGACTGGCCTTCCATAAGGACATTATGGACTGCAACATCTTTGTTTTCACAGAGACATGGCTCGATCCCTTGGGTTCCAATATTACCTGAGGGCCTCTCCATTCATCACCAGGACAGGACAATGGAGTTGGGTTAGGGCAAGGGTGGCCGAGTTTGTATCATGGTCAACAAACAATGATGCGTGGGTATACAAATGATATCAAAGGGATACTCACATCATCCTCAAAGTGAAAGTGAGCGCACCCAGAACTTCTTCCTCTGCATTTAACCCATTCACCAAGTGAAGCAGCGAGCAGCCAGGAACACAGCACCCAGGGAGCAGTGTGTGGGGATGGTACCTTGCTCAAGGGTACCTCAGAGATGCTTATCAGGCTTTTGAATCATACCCACTATATCCTGATTGCAGGGTGAACGCCCTAACCACTAGGCTACCAGCTGCCCCTAAACACCTGATAATCAAATAATCAAAATTGTGCTTTTCAACACTGTTCATGTCTCCCCCAGACAATGACACTAGTTCTCAACAAGCAGGAAACTCACATCAGATCACGCCTCAAGCCTACTGCTATAAGTAGAGACCAAAGTGCTTTCTGGACGATGATATACTATATGTGACTGTACAGACTTATCCTAGTCAAAAGCTGCTTTGAAAACAACACCAAACTGGAGCCACTGCTAGAGCTGCCCACTCCAAATACCTCAGGCAGACGTGTGTAAATCCCTCAAAAGCTTCCGGTCTTGACAAATCTCGAATCATTTGCATACAATATGGCAGATGTTTTCACAGACATCTTCAACCTCTCCCAGCAGCTGTCTGTAATCCTCATGTGTTTCAAGAAGACTACTATCATCCCAGTCCCCAAAACAAACATGAGTTGTCTTATTGCCCAATATCACTCACCTACATTGTCATGAGTATATAGTCAAAGTCACATTATATCCTAGAGGGGCACCACATGAGATCCATTCCAGTTTGCCTATAGACCAAACAGATCCACAGACAATGCAATAACATTTAAACTGCACAATAAGAAAGAGCCATCCAGACTGGTCACAAAGATCAGACCCTCCCTGACCTCAAGGTGTTGTGTATCGGCAGTGTCACCTATATGCTGACACTATACTGGTGTCCCCCAGGGATATGTGTGCAGCCTCCTGCTGTTCTCCCTGGTCACCCAAGACTGCACTGTGATGGTGACAAATCTGCATACTGAGCTGAGATGAGAGCCAGCAGGCTTATGTTCAACATCAGCCAGACCAAGGAGCTGATTGTGGACTACAGGAGGTTACAGGGAGGGGGCATTCCTCAGCCACATTGGGGGAACAGCAGTGGTTCAGATCGGAGCTTGTGAAGGTGGCCAGAAAGCAATTCCTCTGCCTGGGTGCAAAGCCCTCAACTGTAAAGCTCCTCAGAGAATGGTCAGATTAGCCCACAGTACATCACCAAGATTAAGCTGCTAGCCATCCAGGACCAGCATCCAGTAAGTTCAGGAACACTTTTTTCCACCAAGCAGCCTGGTAGGGGACCCACTGTCTGATGCTTCTGCACACTTCACTCCATAATGTATAGATCCATTAGACAGACTGCTGTCTAGGTTGGTAATATCAGCCTCTTTTATTTTTCTCAGGGTCACACTGTATACCTTCCTTTTGTATCGCATACCTGTTACATTTCTGTCTGCATTTCTGACATTAGCCACTTTACCTCATCTTCATTCACAGGAGAAACTTTAGAAAAAGCACAAAATAAGACAAAAGTGTGAAAACCTTCATAAACTAGGCCATATGAAACAACAGATATGAATATACAAATATGAAAATGTCCATATCTCTAAATAGGCCCCCAAATGTGCTCCCAAAACACTTTAATTTCCTTTTAAACTCAGTTTCATACATTATTCTTAAATAAAATGTAAAGGTAAACCTGTATGCATACTGTACAGTGTACACTGGACTGCTGTCTCCAGCAGTGCTAGAACATTTTCTTTGGAATGCGCTGTCGTAAATAAAGTAATAAATTAATTTAAGTTACAGTAATAGACAAACAGGACATTAAGAAGAACAAGACAAAAACACAAGAACGCTCAGAGAAACACTCTAGATAGCTGCTATAATCCGGAAATGTTGGACTGTATCTGCAAGAGATGTGTCACAGGGCAGCAGCCAATATACAGTTGCTTTGTGTCTCTTGACAGTACTAAAAATATAGCTATGTAGTTTATATGGATATTTAGTTGAATGTATGTTAATGTTTATGTTTCAAAATTAGTAGATCATTTTTTTCTTAATAAATTCAGTTTTGGCAAATTTTTGGGGGGTTCCACCCGTGCTGCATGTGTTCTTCTGATGTCTTGGAATAGATGAGAAAATGGTCCAGCATGATAAATTGTTGGAACGCTGTGGGACTATTACATTAGCTGAAAGGCATAACCAATGTTTTATAACGTCCAGTTGGTGTTATGAGTGCTGTCTTCCACTCATCGCCTTCTCTGATGGGAACCAAGTTATACGCACTCCAGAGGTTCAATTTATTGAGGATAGAAGCAGCAGAGAGCGTCCAGGGCGGTATTGTTGAGTGCAAGCGGGTGCCATTTCTTCACCGTTATGCAATTAAGCCCCTGATAGTCAACACACGGACAGAGTGCCCCATCTTTTTTCTTTACAATGTGGTAGTATTCTGGTTACTGAACCTATGCCAGGTCAAGATACAGGACCGGAATGGTCTCCAGGTCGACTTTGGAGACCTTGGACTCCCCTGAACACATCTCAGCCTTTACCTTGAGACAAAGCTCTTGACATGTTGGACCCCACCGAAAATGTCTCTGTTGGGTCCAGGGGGGTGAGCGGGTCATGGTGAAGGAGCCAGGGCAATCCAAGTAGTAGGGGAGGTGATGTGAGCGTAAATACAAGAAATTGAATTTGTTTGTCAATAGTGAGGGTTAAAGGACAGGTTTGAGGGTGATAGGACTGCAGGAGAGGATCCTTCTGTCAATGGCGGTGATAGTTATAGGCCGGGATAATGCCTCACACCTCACACCCAGCTGGGCAGCAAAAGCCTGATTGATAAAATTCCCCACTGCACTGCATGAGAAGTGTGATGCGGCTCCGGTTAAAACTCAAATATCATGTTAAGTTTAGTCAGAAAAACATCACACTTCCCGTCCTCACCATCCCACTTATCTGGTAAGGACATGTTGGGTTCTTTTTTGACTGGAAGTCAAAAAGAGGAGGGGGAAGCTTGGGGTGCCGTCTGTGACGCCGCCCGCTCAACAGCCTGGTCGTGCAAGGTGTTCTTGAGCCCGAGCCACAAAGCACTCGTGACGCGCCTGCCGCAAGGCCACCACGTCTCGGGAGCCTGCTGTGTAACGGTATCACACAGAGCAGCAAACTCTGCTGGATTGACGGCATGGGGCTCAACCATTCTGTCAGGATTAAGTACCAGCAGCTACACCAGAACTCAATCGCACTAGACAGTTGGTAGCCCACACACTTTGCTAGAAGTAAAGGAGTAGAGATTCTCACCGGAATCCACCTTCTCCTACACACAGATAAAGGTAAATGCCAGAGTAACCACAGTTTTGAGGAAATGGATCACAGAGTAGGGATAGAGATAAAACCTCAATGGTTGAGCAATGGCTACCTCCATACCTGGGTTAGGTGATGTGTGATGTGCTCATTTCTGTTTCGTCTTACATGTCACGTGACCCGTGTGCATGACGAATATCAGGTTTTAATGTATTAATTTTGTGGCTGATTGATTTATATGTAAACGCTCATTTAAGAACTTACTTAGTAACTGTGTGGGAAGCAATGCATCATTGTGTCTTTCAGAGGGATTAAACAAATGATACTAGGATCCTACAGATACTTCTCTGAAATTAGATTCTCAGGTCATCATCATAGCAGATAAAAGATAATACACTACATTACTAACTTTTCATACATTTTATCAATATAAAACGACTTTCAGAGTGGGGCTGAATGGTTTGGTGAAAAGATCTAATTGTGATTTTTAGACCGATATTATAATTGCTGTTAAGTTTGTGATAATTTTTTGTGAATTAATTTCCAAGCCTCTCTATGTGATTGACCTATAAAACATCAACTTCATATAATTACAAATGTATTTTATTAAATAAAAAATGATTGCTACATAGTAGAACCAAAATAAAACATTAATGTAATGATTAATCATCTAAAAAAGCAATGAAAGATAAAAACAAGTACAATGTCTTAGAATTTTTTATTGAAATGATGTACCAGAACTAAAGCAAAAACATTAGCTTGTAACATTACAGTATTTATTTCTCTCGATAAATTTACCGAACTTTTATCATTCTGACCACTCGCCTTTAACCATTTTACAAATGTGCCATTAGTTGTCTCAGTAGATCATGGCATGCATATAGATGGCACTTGAAAGCCAGATCTAACATCAGGCATCATTTCAAATTCAAGAACTCACCATCAGCCTTTGAATATAAGGGCATATTAGATCTCGGCTAGTCTTGCGTAGCCAGACCTTCAGACTGACGGCTGAAGGTCTGGAATTCATAGCAGGTTTCTTTGGACAAGGCCCGCCCATAA
>JBBPCW010203355.1:0-15508 GCA_037974425.1 Phenacogrammus interruptus
TTTTCTTAATATATTTCTAGTCTGAGTATATTCTATTATATATTCAGGTATTTTATTCTGTATTGTTCTGTCTTGTCGTGATGTGATGTGAACAATTTCCTCCGGGATAAATAAAGTTCTCTGATTCTGATTCTGATAACGCATTACAGTTTTGAAGTAATTTGCCCAACACTGTTTATTAGTGCTGAAAACTGTAGGGGAGAATGGGGGTGAGTTGTGCCAGAGGGGAACTTGTACCACCCCCTGTTTCTAGGGAATCATAAAAGAGTCAGTAATTTCACTCATCCTGCAAAAACAAGAGCCACATTCCATGAGAGATAAGCACATTTAAGATTTTTGCCTTTCAAAGTAAAATTTCTATGATCAAGGATTTTTGATTGTTGTGTCTGAAAAGTTATAGATACATTCAAAAACATTTCACACATGTTTTAGGGCTTTTGTAACATACACTATGAGTCTATACAGCTGCTAGTTCAAAACTGCTGGATGATGCATTTTTTCCAAAATTGTGGGTTTGGGGTGATTTGTGCCAAAGAGCCTGGGGCACAACTCACTCGCACTTATGAATATTTTAAACATATTATTTTATTGTAATTGTACATTGTATTCGTAATGTTAGACCAATAATAGAGTTATAAAAAGTTATAAAAAGGAGACAGACAGGGCTTCCTCTCCTGTAGAGGACATGAACAGAGCAGTGAAAGAAGAATGGGTAGAAGGGGAAGTCTGTTTGTCAGGTGGCGAGGCAGATGACATTAAAATGATACATGGAAAAGAAAAAGTAGATGTGAAAAAATAAGGCCAGGATATAAAATAACTGGACTTGCCAATCAGGTCTTTGATGAATATATGGAGAAAGAGCTGGCCAAACATATAAGGGCACTAGCAGAAATGTTTCATGGTCCAAGTCCCATGAAATGCTGTGAAAAGGCATTTCATGGGACCTGCCAGCTGATAAAGCAGGTTGGGTTAAGTGTGCATTCATTAAGAAAAAGTAAAAGGGAACAATAATAATTATTTCCCCAGGAAATGCTCAGTATCAGTTATCACCATGCAGATAGTTCACAGAGAAGCAAAATTGGGCAATGGCAATGGCTCAATAAAGGACAAATTAAGATATATGTTAATAATGCTAATAGGATATGATTGATCTGCGGCCTTTAAAGCTCACCACCATTTGTCTTGCCACACTCCTGAAGCAACCTCTCTTGGTAGAGCTACTGTCTTTAATAAGAACAATGTGAGGAGTTCTTGGCCTTTGATGTTATAAATCTGTATTTTTCCATCTAAAAATCATAGCTCGCCTCCGCCCCTCGCTTTCCTTCTCTGCTGCCGAAACCTTAATTCCCGCCTTCATTACATCCCGACTCGACTACTGCAACAGCATCCTTTATGGCTTACCCTCCAAACTGCTTTACAAACTACAATACATCCAGAACTCTGCAGCACGGCTTCTCACACACTCCCGACTCCGAGATCACATTACTCCTGTCCTCCAAAACCTCCACTGGCTTACTATTACCCATCGCATACAGTTCAAAATCCTCCTCCTCACCTTCAAAACTCTCCATAACCAGGCCCCCTCTCCTACCTTTCGGAGCTACTCAACAATCACACTCCTTCTCGTAACCTCCGCTCCGCAGACGCCAACCTTCTACATCCACCTGTCAGGACAAAGCACTGAACCTGGGGTGATCGAGCCTTCGCTGTAGCTGCCCCTTCCCTCTGGAACTCCCTACCACAACCCATCAGACACTGTACAGGCCTGGCAACTTTCAAGTCTCTCCTCAAAACCCATCTCTTCAAATCTGCTTATGGCCTTTAACCGCTGTTATTTTACCTTCATGTGTGCTTAACTGGTCCTTTTTTATTTTAATTTCTTTCATTCGTCTCTACCCATGAAATCTTAAACATTTTGTGATTTTATATGCGTGTTTTTCAATACAAATTGTAAACTTAAAAATTTTATGTAAAGCGACTTTGAATATCTTGAAAAGCGCTCTATAAATAAAATTATTATTATTATTATTATTATTATTATTATTATTATTATTATTATTATTAATAAGATAACTTTAAATGAATGAGCAATGAGGAATGTATTGAATTTGTCTAGCTTTTATATAGCATTACAATAATTAATGGCACAATGTACACCGCACCGGCGGCAAGTTGTGCCATGAGACCCCTTTTTTTAAAGAAAGCATTATTTCTTAAATGTTATATTTTAATTCCCAAGTGATTATTCCCAGGGATGTACCAAATCCTGAAAAATATGTACATAATTTTTTGTTGGAAGCATTACAGTCATGGCCTCACTTTAAAGTCACTTTAAGAAAAAACTGGCACAACTCACCCCACTCTCCCCTACATATCTATGTGCAACATTTCTAAATATTTCAGTATCATCGAGAAGTTACTCATATAAAAATGTACAAATGAGCAAATTTAAAAGAATGAAACAAATTTTTTTTTATTTAGAATCTCCTTCATACAACCCTACATTCTGTGTTCAACAGTTTTTTGTGTTAAGTTGAGTTTATAAATGAAACTATATATCCAAACAGTTTTTTCTGAATGTTCTTTCAGTTATTAAAACTGGAGTTAAAAACCTGTATCAACATACTTTTTGAGTAGTAGAAAAAAATGCATAAAAAGTGCATGGAATTACAAAAATAAATACATAAAAGTAGAATACTATGTTTGTTGGATTTCTAATTACAGCTTAGTTTTTACTTTGAATAAATTAATTAACGACATGACCAACAATATGAGAGTAGACTAAAATAACTTAGTTTAAGAAATATCTACAATGACAAATATTAAATGAATCCACTGATTAATAAAAGCTCAGCATTTGTAAGACAATGATGAGACACACGGCATACAGTGGTGTCTTGTACCCGATTATGCTTGTAGCTGATGATGCAGTTGCTGAAGTACGTGTTGTAGACGTGGACCTAGTTGTGCTTGTAGAACCAGCTGAGGTTGTGGACCCGGATGAAGCTGAAGCACCAGCTGTGGTTGGTGCCCCAGATGAGGTGGTAGAACCAGTTGTGGTTGTGGCCCCAGATGAGGTGGTAGAACCAGCTGTAGTTGTGGTCCCAGATGAGGTGGTAGAACCAGCTGTGGTTGTGGCTCCAGGTGAGGTTGTAGAACCAGCTGTGGTTGTGGCTCCAGGTGAGGTTGTAGAACCAGCTGTGGTTGTTGCTCCAGATGAGGTGGTAGAACCAGCCGTAGTTGTTGCCCCAGATGAGGTGGTAGAACCAGCCGTAGTTGTTGCCCCAGATGAGGTGGTAGAACCAGCTGTAGTTGTTGCCCCAGATGAGGTGGTAGAACCAGCCGTAGTTGTTGCCCCAGATGAGGTTGTAGAACCAGCCGTAGTTGTTGCCCCAGATGAGGTTGTAGAACCAGCTGTAGTTGTTGCCCCAGATGAGGTGGTAGAACCAACTGTGGTTGTGGCCCCAGATGAGGTTGTAGAACCAGCTGTGGTTGTGGCCCCAGATGAGGTGGTAGAACCAGTTGTGGTTGTGGCCCCAGATGAGGTGGTAGAACCAGTTGTGGTTGTGGCCCCAGATGAGGTGGTAGAACCAGCTGTTGTTGTGGCTCCAGAAGAGGTGGTAGAACCAGCTGTGGTTGTGGTTCCAGATGAGGTTGTAGAACCAGCTGTGGTTGTGGCTCCAGATGACGTTGTAGTACCAGCTGTGGTTGTGGCTCCAGATGAGGTTGTAGAACCAGCTGTGGTTGTGGCTCCAGATGAGGTGTTAGAACCAGCTATAGTTGTGCCATCACTTGTGTTTTGGGCACCAGCAAAGTTAGCTGAAGCTGCAATTGTTGTAAGTAAGATGTGAAGTGTTACTGCCACAACTCTCTGAGTTTGATTTTTCAAGTTTCAAATATGCACTGAGGTGGGGGGACTCACCAATCAGAAAGAAAAGAAGACTCAGCATTTTTCCAGGCATCTTTGGATGTTTTTTGCTTCTGGTTTTTGCTGCGTAGTTCTGACAGCGAATAAGACATTTAAAAGCATGATTAAAGAAGCCATAAAAAGATGGGGTTTTAAACATACTGCCAATCTTCTCTCATAAAGTTCTTAATGACATTTCTTCTAATAAACATCTCTGTTCTGATTGTTATTTAAAATCACGTCTTTCATCTTGTGCGTAATATTTATATTCCTCTCAGTGATTTTCTTATTTTTAATAAATAAATAAAATAAAATACAACCAAACTTTTAGTACAAGTTAAGATTCAAAATAAAATAATCATACTGCTTTCATTAAAATGTCATCTGAAATTAATTAATTTCATTAAAAGTTCATTTACTTACTGAAGGCGTTAATACTGATGGTTTAAGAAAGCCTGTAGAAAAGTCCACAAAGTTAAAGCAGCCCTGCACCTGTGACTTACAGCCAAGTACTGGCAGCCTTTTATACAGAAAAGACAGTCTGTCTGTGACGTTGGGATGACACACTGAGACTGGAACACACCTGTCAGTAATAATAGCCCATAAATAAATACTCTCCATGAGGTACAACCTCTCCCATATTGTGAAATGCAATGATGCACTTTCTGGATCTATAACAGACTTCTAACAACAGTGTGAACTGTGTATTTAATACCCCATGAAGATCCTTGATATGCTGTGCTATTCAATATAGTCATTTCAAATATTGAAATTTAATCTTTTGTTCATACAGGTCAAACCCACAGAAACCATAGCTTTTGGTACCCTGCCTCTACAACATCAAAAGGAAAGCAAACAAGTTCTATTATAGATGTATTTGCACAATGGATAGCATTTCATATGGACATATAACTGAGAGATTTGCAGGTGTTTTTCCTTAAACCCACTCCACTTTTATAGGACCAGTGAAATACAAAGGTATTTAGCTGAATGGAAAAATATAAAGAATGCAAAATAAAATGTCATTGTAGTTTTGTTGTCAGAAAAATAGTATATATTAAATGGAGTATATGGTCAAATCAGTTTCAGACACAGTGCTAGATAACATACATATTCAATGTCCTTAAAATATTCAAGTTGGCCAAAAACTAATTTTCAAACAAACTTTCAGAAATACATACTGCCCGGGGTGTGGTCGAGGTCATAGACATGGTATGAATGAATTCTTGGTCTGAGTCATGCAAGTTTGATGGTTTCACACCTTTTTTTGACGCCCATGACACTGTTTCAAAACTTGACTGGTAGGAAAAAAGAATGAGTCCACTTTTGTGTAAATTATAGGCGTGCAGTGTCCTCCCATCCGTACTGATGCACACGACGTACTTTAATGAGTTGTAAGTTCTGGCTTTTTTCATGCCAGTTCACTGACTCAGAGTAGTTGTTAATGGGTCTGCATACTTTTTTGGAGTTGAGAAATTATGTTAAATGCAAAGTTGAGAATTTATGTTAAATTAACTGTTAAAAAAATATACATCTTTAAAATGTCACTATAAGAGAAACATCCCAGTTTTTTTTTTTAAAGTTTCATAGCTGAAGTGCAAGGAAATCTCAATATATAGTTTAGTTTCAGCCTACACAATTGCCATCCATCCCCTAATGTTCCCAATAGTATTTAGATCAGGGGAACATGCAGGATGGTCCAAAAGAGCAACATAATTTTCCTGGAAGAAGTCCTTCATCAGGTGGGCATTGTGAACTGCAGTCCTGTTGAAAGACCCAGTCATTACTGCACAGACGAGGGCCCCCAGGCAAGACGGATGCCCGCTGCAACAACTCTACGTAGCCTGCCACCGTTCGACGCCCCTGCACAACCTTAAGCGCCATTGCTCCATTGAAGGAAAAAGCACCCAAGACCATGATGGAGCCTCCTCCACTGTGCCGCATAGGAAACATCTCCAGTGGGATCTCCTTGTCATGCCAGGAAAGTTGGAAACCACCAGGACCGTCCAGGTTAAAAATGTTCTCATCAGAGAATAAAACTTTCTTCCACTTTTCAATGTCCCATGTTTGGTGCTTACTTTTTGCCTTTGCCATCAGGAGGTCATGACAGTGTGAATGCCTGACAGAAAATGACATGAAAGCCTGATTTTTGCATAGATTCTGCCCATTAAAGGCTATGCTTTTAAACTTTTGATTAGCTAATGAACGGCCTGATGGAGTTTAAATGTAGTTTTCAATAACTTGCTTATTTCTCTACTTAGGAAGACACAAATTCTGCTCACTGGTAGCTTAATAAACTCTGTATACCCAGAAAGCCTGCGACACTTGGGTGGTTCTGTACTCAAGTCCTAGGGGCACATTCTCTGCATACTCATGGGTATTACTAGGCACACCTGACCATAGTGGTCCATTTCTGAGCAGATATCCACCCTTGCCTGGATATTTTACATGATGAAACACCTTAGATTGAGCAGTGACTCTGTATTAACCCTAGCCTCTAAAACATCCAGGCCTTGAGCAATGCTAGACTGCATATTTTGCTGTCTCCCTTAAGACAGAACATGCAGCAGAAACTAATAATTTCTTCTCACAAGGCTAACATTCTGAAAGAGAGTCATTGTACTTAAATGTCCCCAGCCAGCTCCATGGAAGATTCCACAGAGTAACATTCTTTTACTGAAAACTATAACTCAAGTAACCCTTCAATGGTACCAAAGTCTGAAACTGTTCTTCTTTCCCATAAACAAAAGCATCCAGCAAGTGGATAGAAAAAAGGTCTCCAACCTCTCCCTGTTCCTCAATGCCCTTGGTCACACATTATGCTGGATTTTGTTACCGGACTGCTGGAAAGTAATGGGACGACCACCATCCTTACCATCGTGGACAGGTTCTCTAAGGCTGTGCACCTGGTGGTGCTCAATGGGCTCCCTACTGCTAAAACCAGAGTGCCAGAGTTCACATCCAAGTTGTGGAAGGCATTCTGCTGTCTGATTGAATCCACCTGTAGTCTTTCCTTAGGATTCCACCCTCAGACTAACGAACAGACAGAACTTTAGTGCTTTTTGAGATATTTCATTGCGGATCACCAGTGCTCCTGGGCCCGTTACCTCACTTGGGATGTGGTCCTGCGTATACCGTCCAACAGATCCTTGATTCGAGACATACCTTGTCGACTGGGAAGGCTACGGTCCGGAAGAACAATCTTCCCGGACAGTTTGTGCTGGATCCGACCCTAATCCAGGACTACCATCGCAGGGCATCCTCTCAGCCTGGGCCATCTGGGGACAGTCCTGGAGGGGGTACTGTCACATACACCACTCAAGTGACGTGCACAGGTTATCAGAAATGAGTGCGTCAAAAGGTATAAAAACAGGAACCTGGTAGGTCCTACTTGCCTCTTCAATGAGTCTTTACTCCTCGCCCTGTCATACCGACTCCGATGTGATCGTTGGTTCCGGTGGGAATCCTTACTCTTTTTGTAGTGGTTGCATTACTGAAAGCTATCTGTAGTATTGTTCTTTATTCAGTAGAAGCTTATGAAGATGTTCTGAGGGCTTTCTGTGTACTTGTTTCTGGAAGCTGATTGTTGCTCATTTGTTGTTTGGGCATTTAGTGATTTTGCTGTAAATGGAGATGCCTGTTCAGTAGCTGATGTAGGGAATACAGAGGAAATGATCAAAAATTGTACTGTGGTTACTTCCTTTGCAGTGGTCTCAAATGATGATAGTGTAAATGTGGTTGGGCTATTTATTAAAGAGATATTTCCAAATTCGGATGTTGCTGTAAATGAATTTGACATATTAAGTCATTTTCAATTTGACTAAATATGATTGTTCATGAAGGCCCTAACAGTCTTAGTTATTTTGTTTTTCTGGAGTTCTAGTTATTTCTTTACCTCTAGGGTCAACAAGCAAAGGAGAAGAATCCCACAGGCAACCTAAGGTCCACCAACATAAGGTTCTCTTACACAAATGGTCTTGTTTGTTATTGATATTGTTTTTGCCTGGAATTCAGTTGTAGGTTTTACAGGACTTGTGAGGAAATCATTTGTGGTTATTAGATTAGATGTAATTGATGTTGGAATCAATTACTTTTGCAGTGGCTGTCTGTGGTACTGTATCAGTGGCTGTCTCAGTTGATGAAGCTAGACCCAGCGGTGGGAGGAACTGAAGAGGGTGAGTCGGTATTCTATCCCCGAGGTGCTTTTGTGGATCAGCTCTGAAGACTGCCCTCATACTGGCGGCTTCATAAGAGTGGAAGATGGCTGCCCTCACTCTGGCAGTTTCAAAAAGTCAGTGGCCAGCGCTGAGGACCCTTCCCCCCTCGGCTCCAAGGCTAGCTTATGGGCTGGCACCAAAGCCAGCGCTGAGGACGCCAGTTCTGGCACATGTATTGAACACACTGAAAATAATTAGGTTTATAACAAACTTTGTACTAGTTTTTATTAGCAACCTGCAATTAATATTTTATATTTATACAAACAAAAAAACAACAAACATTGGATTTTTGAAATATTTTATTGAACATTAAAATACTTTAAAAGAAGTACAGATTAATGTGCAAACCTTCTTAGTAATCTGATTAATTTAATTTTTTAAAATAAATTATTCTGCAACAGAAGGACATTTCTTTTAAATATAAGACATTAAATTAAGCTATTTAACATAAGAAAATAAACTCTTCAAAGTGTACCCTTATATTACACTTAATAAGTTAACAGTTTACATTTAAAAGCATAGATATATATAGATATAATTTACATAGTAGTTAAAGTTGTATTTAAATGGAAAGGACTGTGATTTACTGTAATTAATAATTTCTTAGTATATTTACCCAATGTAGTTGTAACATTTTAATTACTTTATAGGAATAAAAAATAGACTTTGCATATTAAACAAAAAGATTTTGACACTTGCTTAATTTCTATTTATCATGTCTGATTTGAGGATGTATTACAGCAGAACTCCTTGCTCTGCTAAAAGAAAGTAGATCAAGATGAGAGGTAGAAGAAAAGTGACCATTTCTTTGGGTCTTTTAGTTGCCGTTGCACTGTTGGAAGTAGTGTTTGACGCAGTTTGAGTAGTTTTTATTACTGTTGTTGGATTTGAGGTGGTTGAGGTTCCAGCACTGGTGGTCGTGGTGTTGTCAAGTGTTTTTTCTGTATTGAAAATACAATGAGATTGAAATAAATGATGTATTATTACATTGATTTTGTGCTATTGATTTCCGTGTATGATTGAGTTAAAAAAGTTAAACTCACCAGCCAGAATACTTGATGTAATGACATCTAAGTAGACAGCAGATTGATTGATTGCCATCTTCAGGGAATCTTCTGTATTTGTTAAGTTGGGCACCACTGACTGGTTTTTGAAAATCAGCTGTGTGGTGGCCCCAACAGATCCAGGCCTAGTATATGTTGATGAAATTTCTTAGTTTGTCACTTTTAAATGTTTACGCTTTTCATCATTGTTACATACAAATACTCACCAAAAACTGATGAGTATGCATCTTTGGAAGATCAGAGGGTACATCAGTTTGTATCCTCTATTCAACTGTAGAATGGTGGAAAAGTACAATGTTTAGCTTTCAGTAGAGTTTGGAAATTTGGATTTTAATTTACAATAAAAAAAAGTTTTTTTTTACCTCCGTTGTCACATTTAGTGCCAGTGTCTGATATTCAGCTGAAGTTGGATCAGTATATGCCTGGATGAAAACTCGCACCATCCTGAAGCGCAGATAAAGGTATCCTTCTTTTTCTTTTGGGGGATCAGTAGATGCAGTGGTAGTTGGGACAGTAGTCCTTGTAGTTAAGACCGTCGGAGCCAATGTACTTGTGGTAGTTTTAATAGAAGCCGTTATAAGTTGTTTTAGTGTGGTAGAGGGGGCTTGACTTGGGGTGGTTGAAACTTTTGTCGATACTGAAGTTGAAGTTGTTGAATATCCCCCTGGATTTGTCAATGACTGACGCGTACTTGAGGACTGCATCAGAGTGCGAAATAGTGTGGTTGCTGTTGAAGGCCGTCCAGTTATTGGGAATGCTGTTGTGGTTGAAACTGTTATTGGTCTTGTCGAGGCATTGGTTGAGACTGTTGGTCGTAGGCTTAACTGCTGTGTAGGTGAGACAGAGGCTGTTTTTTGTGGAGTTGTTGGTTTTTCTCCTGTAGTTGAAGCCAGAGCACTGGTGTTTATTGCTGAATTTTGAGTTCTCACAGAAGTAAAGGATACTGGCACAGTTGCTGTTGGACGATTATTTGTGATGGCTGTACTCAGAGTTCTTAACTGTCCTGTAGTTGATGGAACAACTGTGGTGCTCATCACTGACTGGGCAGTTATTATTTTAGCCTCCATAGTCTCAGATGACTGTGTTAGATAGTCATTTGAAGAACTAACAATTTTATTCAATCCAGTCACTGAAGATGATTCTTGCTTAGATGTTAAGATGGTTGTGTATAGAGTTTGAATTTCACTGGTGCTTGTGACAGATTTTCCAGGGGTTAATGTGTGCACTGTTGTCTCAGATGGTGGTGTTGGCGAGTATGTTGTTGGGAGAGGTGGTATGTTGGTTGTTTTCACTGTAGTCTGAAATTGTGTCGATGGTGTTACTTGTTTTGTAGTTGATGTAGATTCACGAGAGCTCACTGATTGTATTGTGGTTGTCCTTGGCAGAACAGTTGTAACTGTGGTTGATGGTAATTCAGTTGTCACTAAGACAGATGTTTTGAAAAGTTCATTAATGGTTGGTGTTGGAAATTCCATTGTAGTTGGTGAAGCTGATTGCTGATTGGTGGTGACCATCTCAGTTGATGGGCTTGAATGTAGATTTCTTTCAGTGGTGCTTATTGATGGTTGTGCTGTGGTTGGGTTTTGCGGTGTTGATGGTGGTTCACTTGTAACAAAAGAGCTTGTGGAGAATTTGCTTGTGGTTGTTGTTGAAAGAAAACTTGATTGTTGCTCAGTGGTTTCTTGCTTTGCAGTTAATGGTTCAGTTTTAGTTATGCCTATTGATCCTTGCATACTGGTCAGGTTAATATTAGTTGTCTCAGTTGTTGTTGCCATACCAATTGTAGTTGGTAGAGAGGCTGTAATTAATTCGGTATTGGTCAGTTTTGGAAATGAAGTCAATTGCTGCTCAGCTGTTGTAGAGATATCTGTTAAGACTGCAGAATATGTTGGTGTGACCTGTTGTGTGGTTGATGGTGGGACTGCAGTTGTGCTTATTACTGTTTCTGAAGATGTTTGTTCCTGGACTGTGGTCTTAAATGTTTTTTCTAGCACTGTTGTTAATAATTCATTCGTGATTGTAACAAAACTTGTTAGAAGTTCACTTGTAGTTGTTGTTGGAAGTGAAGTTAGTTGTTGAGAGACACTGGTAGACGTGGTCATATGCAGAGTTGTTGGTTGTTCCGTAGTTAATTGAGACCGAGTAGCACTTATTGTTTGTCCATTGGTTGGACTTGCTGCTGCTGTTGGTGATGGTGACTCGGTTGTGGTTGATGTTGGAACGGTAGAAACCTCAGCAGAAGTACTTAAATTTACATATGTCACTTGTTGAGTTGTTGTTGAAACTTCAGAGGTGATTACTGATGACTTTGGAGTGTCTGTAGTTGTTGTCTCTTGTATTGTTGTAGGTGATTTGGTAGACGTTAGCAATGAAATTGCAAGGAGGTTCTGTGAACTTGTTTGTGGAACTGAAGTTGATTGTTGTTCATTTGTTGTTTGGACATCACGTGTTTTTGTTGTAAATGTAGATTGTGTTGCCTGTTCAGTAGCTGATATTGAGAATACAAATGGGATTGTCACAGATTGTACAGTGGTTATGTCCTGTGTGGTCGTCTCAAATGATGGTGGTGTAAAAGTGGTGGGGATTTCTGTTGTATTTCCAAATTCAGTTGTTGCTGTAAATGAAGATGATATTGTTATAAAACACTATATAAAACTGAGTAAATATTGTTTCAACATGAAATCCAAATCCTTTTTAAATTTTTGCTTATTTAGGTTTACTTCAATGTGAATATCTCAGTAAAGAATTTACACTCACCTGCTTCAATACTTGATGGAATAATATCTAAAAAGACCAAAGATTGGGCAACTTCTTGTTGTAGTGTCAACACGGCTTCTGTTGTATTTGGCACCCCTGTCTGATTTTCAAAGTACAGCACACTATCCACACCAACTGAGCCAGGCCTAATAATTAAAGAGATATAGAAACATTTTGAAAGACAAAATTGAATAATGTCATCATGGTTACATGAATATTTATGTTTTCTGATCAATTTTTGTCATGAAAGCATGAATGGAAGGTAATTTCTGGAAGGTAATTAATTTTACGTACCAAAACTTGATGATCACACATCTTAGAAAGGTCACATACTTTAGTTTGTATCCTCTGCTTAACTGAAAAAATAAATAAAAATATTTATTTCTTTATAAAATATGTCACAGTTAGAAAATAATTAATGTATGAATTGAAAGTCAAGTAGTCAGATCAATGCAAATATTGAAATGTGAAGGATTTTATACATTGGGCAGTACCTCTGCTGTCACGTTGGTTGCCAGTGCTTGATATTCAGAAGTAGCTGGATGTAAATATTCTTGGAGAAAATTGCGGATCAGCCTGATTCGTAGATAAAGGAGAGTTATGCCTGCTGGGGAGGTTCCAGGATTGCCTGTTGTACTGGTCGTGGTTGTTTGAGCAGGGGTTTCATTTTTAGTCATTAGTTGAGTAACTGATGTTAGTACTTCAGTTGTGCTCGCCACTCTTTCTGCAGTGGTTGGATGATGTGCTGTGGTCTCAGTTGTTGTTTCTGTGATTGTGGTTGTCAGGGATTCAGTTGTAGGAGGAGCAGAACTTGTGAGAAATTCGTTTGTGGTCATTACATGTGTAATTAATGCTGGAACTTCAGTGGTGCTCTCCACTGTGTTTGCAGTAGTTGTTTGCTGCACTGTGGCCTCAGTTGCTGTTGGTGTTGTTGTTGTCAAGGTTTCAGTTGAAGGTGGTGCAGAACTTGTGAGAAATGTGTTTGTACTCATTACTTGTGCAGTTGTGGTCTGAGTTCCAGTAGGGCTCTCCACTACTACTGCAGGGGTTGTCTGATGCGCTGTGGATTCAGCTGCTGTTTCTGTAATTGCTGTTGTCAGGCTTTCAGTTGTAGGAGATGCAGAACTTGTGAGAAATTCGTTTGTGATCATTACATGGGTTGTTGATGTTGGAACTTCAGTGGTGCTCTCCACACTTTCTGCAGTGGTTGTTTGCTGCACTGTGGTCTCAGTTGCTGTTGATATTTCTGTAAGTGATGTTGTTGTTAAGGTTTCAGTTGTAGGAGGTGAGGAACTTGTCAGAAATTCGTTTGTGCTAATTCGTTGTGCAGATGTGGTCTGAGCTCCAGTAGTGCTCTCCACCACTACTGCAGTGGTTGTCTGATGCACTGTGGTCTCGGTTGATGTTTCTGTAATTGCTGTTGTCAGGGTTTCAGTTGTAGGAGGAGTAGAACTTGTAAGAAATTCATTTGTGGTCATTACATGTGTAATTAATGCTGGAACTTCAGTAGTGCTCTCTGCTCTTTCTGCAGTGGTTGTTTTCTGCATTGTGGTCTCAGTTGCTGTTAATATTTCTGTAACTGCTGTTGTTGTTGTCAGGGTTTCAGTTGGAGGTGGTGCAGAACTTGTGAGAAATGTGTTTGTACTCATTAGTTGTGTAGTTGATGCTAAAATTTCAGGGGTGCTCTGCACTACTTCTGCAGTCATTGTTTGCTGCTCTGTAGTCTCTGACGAACTTGTGAGCAATTCATTTGTAGTCATTAGTTGTGCAGATGTAGTTTGAGCTCCAGTAGTGCTCTCCACTACTACTGCAGTTGTTGTCTGATGTGCTGTGGTCTCAGTTTCTGTTTCTGTAATTGCTCTTGTCAGAGATTCAGTTGTAGGAGGTGCAGAACTTGTGAGAAATTTGTTTGTGGTCAAGACATGTGTTGTTGATGTTGGAACTTCAGTGATGCTCTCCACTCTTTCTGCAGTGGTTGTTTGCTGCACTGTGGTCTCAGTTGCTGTTGATGTTTCTGTAACTGCTGTTGTTGTTGTCAGGGTTTTGGTTGGAGGTGGTGCAGAACTTGTGAGAAATGTGTTTGTACTCATTAGTTGTGCAGTTGTGGTTTGAGCTACAGTGGTGCTCTCCACTACTACTGCAGTGGTTGTTTGATGTGCCGTGGTCTCGGTTTCTGTTTCTGTAATTGCTGTTGTCAGGGATTCAGTTGCAGGAGATGTAGAACTTGTGAGCAATTCATTTGTTGTCATTAGTTGTGCAGATCTAGTTTGAGCTTCAGTAGTGCTCTCCACTGCTACTGCAGTGGTTGTCTGATGCGCTGTGGTCTCAGTTGATGTTTCTGTAATTGCTGTTGTCAAAGATTCAGTTGTAGGAGGTGCAGAACTTATCAGAAACTCGTTTGTGGTCATTACATGTGTTGTTGATGTTGGAACTTCAGTAGTGCTCTCCACTGTGTTTACAGTGGTTGTTTGCTGCACTGTAGTCTCGGTCGCTGTTGATGTTTCTGTAACTGTTGTTGTCGTCAGGGATTCAGTTGTAGGAGGTGCAGAACTTGTCAGAAATTTGTTAGTGCTCATTTGTTGTGCAGTTGTGGTTTGATCTTCAGTGGTGCTCTCCACTACTACTGCAGTGGTTGGTTGATGTGCTGTGGTCTGGGTTGATGTTTCTGTAATTGCTGTAGTCAGGGATCCAGATGTAGGAGATGCAGAACTTGTCAGGAATTCATTTGTGCTCATTAGACGTGTAATCAATGTTGGAACTTCAGTGGTGCTCTCCGCTCTTTCTGCAGTGGTTGTTTGCTGCACTGTAGTCTCTGTCGCTGTTGATGTTTCTGTAACTGTTATTGTCAGGGTTTCAGTTGGAGATGGTGCAGAACTTGTGAGAAATGTGTTTGTACTCATTAGTTGTGCAGATGTAGTTTGAGCTTCAGTAGTGCTCTCCACTACTACTGCAGTGGTTGGTTGATGTGCCGTGGTCTCGGTTTCTATTTCTGTAATTGTTGTTGTCAGGTTTTCAGTTGGAGGTGGTGCAGAACTTGTGAGAAATGTGTTTGTACTCATTAGTTGTGTAGTTGATGCTAAAATTTCAGTAGTGCTCTGCACTACTTCTGCAGTCATTGTTTGCTGCTCTGTAGTCTCTGACAAATTTGTGAGCAATTCATTTGTTGTCATTAGTTGTGCAGCTGTAGTATGAGCTTTGGTGGTGCTCTCCGCTACTACTGCAGTGGTTGGTAGATGTGCCGTGGTCTCGGTTTCTGTTTCTGTAATTGCTGTTGTCAGGTTTTCAGTTGTAGGAGGTGCAGAACTTGTGAGAAATTTGTTTGTGGTCATTACATGGGTTGTTGATGTTGGAAGTTCAGTGGTGCTCTCCACTGTTTCTGCAGTGGTTGTTTGCTGCACTGTGGTCTCAGTTGCTGTTGATATTTCTGTAAGTGATGTTGTTGTTAAGGTTTCAGTTGTAGGAGGTGCAGAACTTGTCAGAAATTCGTTTGTGCTAATTCGTTGTGCAGATGTGGTCTGAGCTCCAGTAGTGCTCTCCACTACTACTGCAGTGGTTGTCTCATG
>JBBPCW010203566.1:0-12252 GCA_037974425.1 Phenacogrammus interruptus
TGTTTTTTCGCGGAGGAAGACACACACACACACACACACACACACACACACACACACACACACACACACAAACAAAATTTGTCAGATACCTCACCTCATCAGACACTTCTCTACAGCTTTTACAGGTTATAAAGGATTTATATAAAACATGTAAAACATAAAATTGGGCAAATGTTACATCAGCAGAATGCAATTGTGTGCTTTAAATGAGTAACACAACATACTTACTTATTTACTTTCTTATTATTATATTATATTGTTATTACTTCCTTTCATCTTATTATAAATGAAAGTGTGACAGTATTTAGGCCAACTCAAAAGGTGATACCATGGATAACAATTAGCAAACCAAAAATGCTGCCTGGATTCCATTGCCAGCAGACCTGTGCAGTTGCGTTCCTCTGTATCCAGGGCAAACCCTCCATTACACCGGCATCTGAAGCTGCCAATTGTGTTCCGACATGTCCCATGAGCACAAATGCTTGGGAAAACTTTACATTCATTGATGTCTGCCAAAGGAAAGATAATTGACAAAATAACCAACAGGCTTTAAATAACACCGCTCACTCATTAGAACACACTTTGTGTCAAATTAGTGTTTTAAGGAAATAAGGGATGAAGACAAAGATAGGTTTTAATTTTACCAGGGTCAAGCTAAACATGACTTTTACCTTTATATACAGGTCTGCCCGTAAGTACGTCACCACGGTTGGCAAAGCCAGGCCCTCTGGGACACACTGCCTCATACTCTTGCGTACCAGGATCCGGACACGCCTCACATTCCTTCCCCCAGGCTGCCCCCACCGTGCAGCAGCACATGTCCATTCTGAACCTTCCAGCCACAGGTTGGACGCACATGTCCTCATCATAGGTCAGGTAGCAATGTTCGGAACGGATGTCTAGACAAAAGGAAATTGAAACTTCACTTTGCACTATTTAAGTACAATAAACCCCTTATAACCTAATTATGTACATGTGAAGCAACACTAACACTTTCTTAACATACATATTAGATTAAAATAATAGGCCTACGTATTCTCAAGTTTGTACTTTGCTGCTCCAGAGCCTCTTATTCCACTAATATTGTGTTTCCTGTGATCCCATGGCCATGTTTAAGTTTAGTAAATGTAATAGTTCAGATAGTCTTTTGAAAACTTTTCATGGAAAATCATAGATTCTAGTGTAAACATGTTAAAATAATCAATAATTGGTATTGTTATCAGCCACAAAACATTATCAGTTGTTGCTGATAGCCTATAAATCCAATGTTTAATGCAAATGTTGTTTCATTAGACATATGTGACAATAAACAGTGCAGAACAGCTCAGTGTTCCCAATTAGCACTCAAACTCCACATGGCACTACCTCAGATGACATGTTGGGGCTTCAGTTCAAGCCCGAATCTGTGCTGTATTTCAGGTGTAATGGAAGGGAAGGAATTTACTTTTACATGTTTATTAGAAGGGAAGGAATTCACCGCTCCAGTGTGAATGGTGTGCTAACTCACCGACACAGAGGCGTCCGCTGGAGTCCAACGTGAGGCCTTCAGGGCACTGGCACTTAAAGGAGCCTCTTGTGTTCACACACCGTCCATTAAGACACACACCGGGAAACACCTCACACTCATTCACGTCTAGAAGAGAGCATGACAGACAGAAAAAGGCACTAAGGGAAAAACTGGAAATCTTACTTTATGCAATTTGAAACTCTATCAATCATGCAAAGTTTGCGCTTCATGAATTGTAAGAGAGAATTAAACTGAACAATGCCCTTACCCTCACAAATGACTCCTCTAGGCCGAGCAAACCCTCTTTGACAGACAGGGTCTGAAAACAACACAAAATGTAGTGGTTTGAGTTTGGAGCATAGAAGTATATAGAAGTATATACCAGGCCTAGACAGATAAATCAGAACCCAGTCACTTGTAAGAGCCCCACTCTAGGGAAAAATATTGCTTTGAACATTTTGCTGTTTTCCCAACTGTAACAAACATCATTTAAAGGCTTGAGAACGAGCTGGAGAGCTGAATTATGCATGTGCGGAGCCCTCTGTGGTTAGGTCTGTCATTAGGAAACTGCTGGCACAATGTTAAGCCCCTGAGAAAACAGTGAGGTTTCTGAGAGGAAGCCCAGTCAAACCAATTAGGGGATGACGTGGGCAGGGCCACAGTCACTCACTTAGAGACACAGGCATAGGGTCAGCCCACATTAGAGAGAACTGGCCATCCAGTGGATTCACAACAGCAGCTCATGGCAACCATTTCATCTAAAGAACACAGTGCAGCTGTAGCTCACTGCCAACAGCTTTGTCAGGTTGTATTGCTGTTATTTCACTGGAAAATGTATTAGCTTTTTTCAGCAGAGGCATACAGTGATATGAGGTTATGCAAATACAAATGCAAGAAAAAATATTCCTCAGAAAAATAAATCTTCTTAAACTCAATTTAAGGAGTGTGTGTTAAAAAAAAAAAACAGCCACTCATAACAATGGCACCCACACTAAAAATAAAGCTTTACATTAAGGAGGCAAAATAAAACTGGTTTATTTTCAGTAATGATACTGCATTATACAATTACAATAGTCCACTGTATTTCTAAATATAGCTGATTGTTATAATGTACAGTTCTGTCCCTGTGTGACAAATCCATGTAGCTTAAAGTATTAAAATGCCTGAATGTCCATGAACATGGTTACTGGAGAACAATAATTGTATACAACACTGTTCTACTGTTTTACACCTGTTAAAATGCACTAAGGGCTTTACACTCTTCAACCAACCCAACACATTACACATATAATCTCTGGGCTCTTTCTTTCATTGAATATTCAAAGCCTAGCATGTGTTAAGCACTTATCATTTCTGTCCTGACCATGTGGATGAATTACTGCTCTGAAACAATAATTCTAGTTGCAACAGTCTCTGTAACAAATGACATGATAATATCATACTAGTCCACCACAGTGATGATGGGTGATGAATAACCTGTAGAATCTGGTAAAAATAAATAAAAAATAAATCTGGTATAAATAAATATTTATAATATAATTTACTACACAATTATTACTGTTATCACAGATTAACTTTCAGATGCAATGAAATTAATCAGTCCATTCAGGAGGCTTCTTTTGTTGTTTATGAGGGAAGTTTTGCTTAGCATCCATTTCAGTATCCTGCTCAAGTGTAAACCAGTATTGGCTGTTTCTGTGATGATGCTGTCCAATGCCAGCATTTCACAACACAACAATTAGTTTATGTGAGATTTACATTCACAGCAAAGAGTTTGCAGCAAAGGTAAGCATGAAGTAGGCATAGACAGTACAAACTGGGTTAAAGCAGTGCTACAGTTGCCATAGACCTACCAATCTCACAGGGCTCACAGGGACTACCCCATGCTGCCCCCAGTGTGGCACAGCACTCAGACCTCAGAGTGCCTCCATTGATATTCACCTCACAACGTCCATCTTGGATGGTGAGCCAGCATGTCCCTTTCAGAGAGTCTGTAGGAAATAAATGCAATTTACAGATTCGTTTAGAAATACTATCATTATGTGGAAATGCGTCATACATAGTTGTTTATATTGGACAGTAATTTGAGACAGAAGTACTGGCACACTGTCTTAACCCAAGAAAAATCATGCCCCCTATTTAAGTAATTACGTAGTGGATACAGTGATTACGTTTTGGTCTGCTATCAGTTCAGTGTTTGTGATTAAATCTGTGCACAATTACCAATGCAGATGAGGCCAGTTGGGTCAAGTTTGCTGCCAGGTGAGCAAACACAAGCGAAAGAGCCGGCATTGTTCTTACACACTCCATTAACACAGGGACTGCTGTCACATTCATTCAGGTCTGCAACAAACAAAAGGTCATTTCCACAGGTATTAAAGTGCTTGAAAGTGTTTGAACCCTTTAGAAGTTTGTGTCCTGCAAAAGTATGACCTAAAATATTATTAGTCCTAAAAGAATATGTGAGGAGAGAATTTGGCAGCTACCCCTATCTAGAGCAACTTACAGGAACAGTCCTGCTGGAGCAACTGGGGGTTACATGCCTTACTCAGGAACACAATTATAAGTGGGTTTTGAAACTACAACTTTGTGGTTATTAGGTTCATAGGCAAGGGTTTTACCCTCTAGGCTACTACCACCTATATTATTAGGCAAATATGGCCATTTATTAATTGAGGGAAATTATTCAATATTACACATCTGTGAGTGGCAAAAATATATGAACCTTTGCTTTCAGTATCTGGTGTGACCCTCTTATGCAGCAATAACTGCAGTTGACATCTGTGATGAGTCCTACATATTGTCTACAAGGAGCTTTAGCCCATTCCTCCATACAGAACAGCTTTGACTACGGGACATTGGTGGGTTTCCTCACATGAACTGCTTGCTGCAGGTCCTTCCCCAACCTTTCTATTGTGTTATGTCTAGGACTAGGCTATTTCAAAATATGATTTTTATTCCTCTTTAACCATTCTTTGATAGAACGACTTGTGTGTTACTTGTGTGTCATGCTGCATGACCCTCTTTCTTGAGTTTTACAGATAGATGTCCTGATATTTTTCATTGGAATTCATTGTTCCATCAATAATGGCCCATGGCTGTCTTGCCTCTTGTTATCTTCTTGGAATGCCGTGTTTTTCTTTCTCAGTACATTACTTCTCATTTGAACTCTTTTTGTGAGGACCTCAGAAATCTCCTCTGTTCACGTTAAAATTTACTTACACAAACGTGCGTTATAAATACAGAAAATAGATCCCTATTCTTTAAATAAAACAAAGCATCCCTACACTCCAGGTTGCCATGCCATTGATTAAAACACCTAATTTCACCTTCAAGTTAATAAAAGGTAATATTGGACTTCCTCAATATATAATGTCCATGTATATTACTTTTGTCCCAGTTATTTAATTGATTTACTTTTCCTACTTTGAGGGCTTGACAACCTGACAACGTTTTAGGTCATATTTAGACAGAAATACAAAAAAATTTCTTCACAAACTTTCAGGCACCTCTGTACACAGATCGTATTTGTCGACAGCACTTGGACTGAGATCAAGAGGCCACAAGGAGTAGCAAAATTTGTTGCTTTCACTGTAAATATCACATCTTTATATTTATCAGAATGTCATCATCATTCTTCTGAATGCCAAATATGACCTCATGCAGAACCCAGATTTACAGCGTGTTTCTGTGTAAAAAGCATAAACAGTAGGAGACAGTCAAACAAATCACAATGGCTCACTGCACTCCTGGCAAGATCATATCTATCCATTCCAGACAGATACAGTCAGTTTCACTATTTGGAGAACATCTCAACTTCTCATCTGATGTTATTTTACAGTGAAACACTGTTTGGATCACAAAGTGCAGGGAAAATAGCATTGTCCATAAAAGTAACCAGAAAACGCCAGGGATGCCACGCGGTTCAAGCCTTGTTTTAGACACGCCATTAATACATTTCAAGTAGATTTATTGTAAACGGTGAGGTATGTATGAGCCACTGAGGAATCACATACAGAATCTCAAATATTCCTCATAAGGGCCTGTTTTTCAGCAGCAGTTCTGGTAAGTGTTTCTGCTTAATGCTCCTTGAACTGTGAGCACTGTGGATGATAATAATTAGCATCTGTGACTCAGAGAGAGAGGGAGAGAGGGAAAGAGAGACCGATGAAAGGAAAGAGAGGGAACGATCAGGAGAGAAAGTGTATGAAACAGAGTGACACTGAGTGAGAAAATGAGAGTTATAGCACAGTGAAAGTCAATACAAGAGAGAGAAAGAGCAAGATAATGAGACAGAGAGGGTAATAAAGAGAGAAACAGAGACAAAAGAGACAAAGTGCAGGAGTAAGAGAAAGAGATCAGAAAGGAGTGAGACAGTAAGAGAAAAATGAGACAATAAAAAAGAGATAATAAAAGTGTGTGTGTGTGTGTGTGTGTGTGTGTGTGTGTGTGTGTGTGTGTGTGTGTGGGGATGGGTTGTGCATGTGTGTGTGTGTGTGTGTTCCTGGCTGCATATTTGTGTTCCTAGTAAGCTGTTCCTCATCCAGCCCCAAACTGTATGCAGCTGTTCTGCCTGTGGCCTGAGTATGGCCCCCGAAACCTACTCCCGCTCCAGTCACACAAACATCCTGTTGTCTCCTGCTGGTGAGTCAGATCTTGCCTGATCTCTGAAGGGTTCTGTCCACCAAGCCAGCAACAAGGAGGGCCAAACTGATTTACTACTCAATAAAAATGTTGGACTCAGTGCGCAGCGCCAAAGATGCTTTTCCATGCTTCCTCTTATCATAAAAAACAAAAGCCAAACTGTTTACAACCAAGGGACACATGTTGTGGCTTTGTATCCCTTTCAAAGGTCTGTAGGTGGGCCCACACTATTATTCCTCACTTGAAAGCAATACTGAAACATGAGTGTGTTTGAACAACATGATGACACATATCAAAGCAATCACACATCTCAAAAATTTTAGTCAAAGTTTTTCATACCACTGAAATAGCCAATGACAGCAATCAGATCTCTAACAGCTATTCACAACAAATAGATCAATTCCCACTTTCCACTAAACTATCAATTTAAAGAAATGCACTTTAATAGTTTAGTCAAATGTTTAATCATATGTTTAATGAATTCCAACATTTATACGGTTTCTGAAACAGTATAACATACATTTTAGATGTAATTAAGGCTTTTAGATGGCTGTTATTTTAGCTATGCAACATACATTTGTCCATTTTATAGACAACAGTATGTCATGTAATACCAGAAACCACATAAGTGTATTTGATATTTAGAAGCAGCATTTGCATGATACCAAGTAGTGGAACTTCAAGCTGGTTTTACTTGCTAGATGTGTTTTAGGGGAAATGTTATATATAGAAGTATATATAGAAGATGCCCTCTACCAAGTGTGCCCTTCAGCTTACCTTCACATGTCTCTGAGTCCTGTCTGAAGATATAGCCCTTGGGGCAGCTGCAAGTGTAGCTGCCTGGAACATTCCGGCAGAGGCCATTATCACACAGGAGTCTGTTCACCAGACACTCATCAACATCTGCAAGAGACAAATGGAAAGAACAATACTCCTCTTGAACGTCATACAAAAGCTGGACAGTACATCACAGAGAACTCAGAAACTCATTTGCAGGTAAATTATTATTATTCTTTTTATTTTTCCTTGTCTTGTCCGGCAGCTTAGCAAGCAGAATGTGAAGCTGGGTGCCAAACACCTTGCTTTGTCAAGTGTGGCATTAACACAATAAGCCCCTCTTGTTTCCTGAAATTGTTTATTTATTTATTTATTTATTCATTCATTCATTCATTCATTTGATTTTTTTAAATAATTAAGCCAGATCATCCAGGGGGAGAGAAAATAGAGAAAGACAAAGAAGACATTCAAATGAAAGACAAAGAGAAAAGGAAAGGATCCAGTAGAAAGAGAGAAAACAGGGAAAGACAAAGAAGAGATCCAAATGAGTCATCGCTCCAAATGCTGCATCTGAAAAACAAGAACCAGCCACACAAGCACAGAACAAAAGACAACCAATCGGCAACACTGTAACAGCACAGAAACAACATACACAGCTACGGTCAACACTGTAACAGCA
Source organism: Phenacogrammus interruptus (assembly GCA_037974425.1). Lineage (NCBI taxonomy): Eukaryota > Metazoa > Chordata > Actinopteri > Characiformes > Alestidae > Phenacogrammus > Phenacogrammus interruptus. The sequence goes on from JBBPCW010203566.1 coordinate 7,608, forward strand.
CAGAAACAACATACACACCTACAATCAACACTGTAACAGAACAGAAACAACATACTGCCCCTACGGTCAACACAATAATAGCACAGAAACAACATACACAGCTACGGTCAACACTGTAACAGCACAGAAACAACATACACACCTACAATCAACACTGTAACAGCACAGAAACAACATACAGCCCCTACGGTCAACACAGTAATTGCACAGAAACAACATACACAGCTACGGTTGACACTGTAACAGCTCAGAAACAACATACACAGCTACAGCAACACTGTAACAGCACAGAAAAACATACACAGCTATGGCAACACTGTAACAGCACAGAAAAACATACACAGCTACGGTCAAAACCTGTGATTTTTTGTGTGTATGTGAGTAAATGGCTACATTTGTGGGTGAATGCATGTTTGCACATGCACGTATATGTGTACGAGTGTGTGCATATGCATGTGTATGTGTGCCTCTGATAGTCATATGTATACCTATGTGTGTATGGGTGTACGTGAGTGAGTGTAGGTGTGTTTAAGTGTGTGCATATAAGTATGTGCATTTGCGTGTATAAGTGTGTGTCTGCGCCTACATTTATGCACATGTCTAAATGTCAGTGTGCGTTTGTGTTTACGTGAGTGCATATGCATGTGTATAAGTGTAAATAAAAGTGAGCATGTAGTGTCTGAGTTTGTCATAGAATGTTTTGCAATAAGGGTGGGAGGCCACAACCACGCCACCCCAGCACACAAGGGAGATTGAGCAGCCCCGGAGGCTGTAGGGCCCCATGGTCCCTTCACAGGCCGGGGGGCCCCAACCGCACGCCCCAGGAGAAGCCCTGCACCTGCCCCAAGAGGCAGAGGGGGCTAAATCATAACACTTCTAAAAGTATTACCAGCTTGGCACTATACTATCCTTCACATCTGAAGCAATCAGGCTATTCACAATATGCACTTAAATGCATTTTTGATTGTTTTTTCCCTACTGTTTGGCTCCACTGGATATGTTTTGTTTAATGTTTTACTTAGTTTTCTCCCCACTTGTTCCATTGTTCCATTCTACCTTTAGCAAGATCTCTCCCATCAGGCGATTAAAGGATGATCTCCCCATCGTATGGTCAACTCTGGGACTGGAGCCCCTGCTTCTAAGTAAATGGAATTTAAGTATAAAAATTGAATGACAAAAATTTAAATGCATTGATTACTATGTGTTGATTACTTAATGATCTTGCTGATGTTGTATTAACTCCATTGCCAGAGGCTCAGAATGTTTGATTAGTATTAATCGTATAATATTAATAGCAATGGACTACCATGGATCATCTAATAGCACTGAACTGAATCCATATCTGTCTTTCCTGAAACCACAAGAGAGCCTAAAAGCAGCAGGACCACTACAGTACAACACAAATATTACCAGAGATCAAAAAGATGTTTCTGGAATTCGTGGCTCGACCTTAAAGGTTCAGATGTTGCTTTTTGTAACAAGGATAAGGAATTCGGAAATGTGACATAAAAACCAGATGCTTATACTATTCAGCTAAATACAGACTTTGTGCTAAGTAACAGTTCCATTCTGTTTTAAGTGCCCCACGTATCTTGGTCATTATGCTTTATTTAAGTTCTTCATGCTCTTATTTTGCACACATTTATGTTACTGTCAGTTATGATCTGTAATCCTCAATAAACACAATAGAGGACCCAATACTCAATACGTTAAATTCTAAATTAACATACAGAGCTTTGCACACACAAACTGACCACCTGTGTAGGTTTTAAACATACATTTTTATGCTTTAATTGTTTATAAGCACAGAAAACCATTAATAAAGATGGATTATTCTTTTTAAAGCAGGTTTCTAGGTTCTTCTGTAGCTGCAGACTGAATTGAAAGAACAGTTTTCGGTCTGCCTGCAGTCCTCCCTTTAGTGCCACTGGGCTGTCTCGTTCTGGCACTGTGATCTGAGTCTACTGTACTACATCTTAACTTCCTACCCACCGTGCCCTGCCAAGCTCCTGACATGATGTCATTTCAATACGAATGAAAGGCAATTTGTCTTTCTGATGAAACAGAGCTGAGTCAGACTCAGAAAGAGAGCACAGCACATGGGTTTCTCTGTAACTGAGAAAGTGTTTTGACTGCACAAAAGACTTTTTTCAGTGCAAAACTTAATCCCTTGTCTTGGTTTTTCCTCAAAATAGAGAAAAACCAGAGCAACTCTCCATTCTGGCTAAAAAGCTATGACTAAACTGACACCTCATTAAGTAGAAATGGGAACCGTTCATTTAGGACAACAAAACAAAATCCAGGCATAATGAGGTATTTGTTTGAATAGTTACTTTAATTTAGAGACATATAAAACAAATGTTTAAAACAGATGCTCTAACACCACTAGTGCAGTACCGTCTTTCTCAGCCATTAGTCTTGCACTGATTAAGAATAGGAAATGATGATTTGCCACCACAAAAATTAATTTCACAATAACCTTTTCTGATTATAAGTTATTATATAATTATTATATAACAGACCCCTACAACAATGAAGTACCATGAGCTGTTAAAGAGTTAATCACACATAATCCATTCATTCATAATATGTATCTGCTTAATCCTTACTAGCGTCGCAGGTACCTGGAGTTTATCCCAGGGCCAACAGGCACGAGGCAGGGACTCACTCTTGACAGGGCACCAGCCAACTGCAGACACACACCATTCTCTCACACACTCACACCTACAGTCAATGTAGAATCCTCTATTCACCTGACGCTCATGTCTTCAGACTGTGGGAGAAACACGGAGACCCCAGAGGAAACCCACGCCACCACGAGAACATGCAAACTCCACACAGACCAGGACCCGAATTCAAACCACCAACCCTGGAGGTGTAAGGCAACAATGCTACCCACTGTACCACCTTGGGGCCTCCACAGAATTTACGACAGAAAATATTTCATTTTCATACTTATCATTCTTACTCGAAAGTAATAACTACAACAATTTATTAGTAACAGACTCATTTCCAACCGATTGATCCCAATTTAAAAAAAGCAAAACTGATATGAATCATGTATTTGATGAATGTCTTCACATTTTTTAATGATTTCATGAAGTAATAATCATGAAGTAATACAACTGATTCTTCTACTTACCCACGCAAGTCCTGCCAGTCTGGTCCGTCTCATAGCCTGTGTTACAGATACAGCGGTAGCCTCCTCTCAGATTCTCACATGCTCCATTAGGGCAGATATCAGGATCCAGTGAACACTCATTTATGTCTGTGGGAAATACAGTAGTCCCAAAAACATTTTTTAATGAATTTTCACTATCTACAATTTCTCTGTTAGACATATGGCCTAAAACACATGGATCAGCCACAACATTAAAATAACTGTCAGGTGAAATAAACAACACTGATTATCTTATTGTGATGTCATGGGCTGAGATATAATAGGCAACAAGAGAACAGTTTTTGATTGTGTTGGACGCAGGAAAAATGTAAGGTACTTTGACATGGGCCAAACTGCAATGCAGGTTAACCAAAAGTTGCCCAAAAAAAGATAACTAGTGAACTGGTTATTGGGTCATGGGTGCTCAAGGTTCATTAATGCATTTGGGTAGCAAAGGATAGACTCTGTGGTTCAATTCTACCTATTTGTGAATTTCTGAAAAAGTTCATGCTGGCTATGAAAGATGCCGGAACCTACAGCACATTTTCCTTTGGAAATGCTGTTGTCACCCCTACATCAAAAGCACAAAATTTATGTGTGCTCTTAGACAAAGAGCTCTCATGTAAACAATCTCTGCTCAACTTGCAGGTACCTACTTTATAACATCAGGAGAATTCATCCATTCCTCAACACTGACGCTACTCAGAAAACTCATCCAGACATCTGAAGATTCTGTCCTATGAAGACTTCCAGACAGATAATTCAGCAGCACGTCTGGTCTTCAATACATCAAAACTCTCACATACCACTCATTCTCACAAACCACTCCACTGTGAACCCTTCACTGGCTTCTTACCGCTGCTCATATTAGATTTAAAACTTTAATGTCGCCAGCTCCATCTTACATGCACTGATCAGACCATGGGTCACATCTCGCCCCCTTTGAGCATCAAGAACAGCCTAACTTGATGAACTCTTTTCAATGGTCATGGCTCAGCTTTGGCACCAAGGTTGTGAAACAAACTTCCCCTGACCATCAAAACTAATGTAAATCACAGTCTGATACACAGTTTGGGGCTCTGTAGCTGCAGACCAATCAGAGTGTCCATGCCATCCCCTGTCCATTGCTGAACATGCCAGAAATATGCTGAAGAGCATTAGACCTGGACAATGGAGCAATGGAGAAAGGTGCATGCTGTGGATGGCCTGTTGCATATGTGTCACTTATCTGGGGAAAAGATGACACACGAATGCACTATGAGAAAAAAGCCAAGCCAGTGGCAGTGAGGCCATGTGATGCTTTTGCATGTTCTTCTTGGTTCCTGGCATTCTTTTGGATGTTACTTAGATACATACCACCTGCCTAAACATTACTTGAGCTCTGGAAAGGCGCTATATGAATAAAAAGTATTATTATTATTATTATTATTATTATTACTGTAGACCAAGTACAGCCCATAGAAATAGTATTCTCTAATGACAGTA
>JBBPCW010203987.1:0-15490 GCA_037974425.1 Phenacogrammus interruptus
GGAAACTTCAAAGCAAGGCCTAAACTAAATCTGAGTCTGGGAAACTTTTAGGTCTAGGCCTAGGCTTAATCTGAGTCGGGGAAACTTTTAGGTCTAGGCCTAGGCTTAATCTGGGTCTGGGAAACTTTTACGTCTAGGCCTAAAATAATTTAAATAATTTGTCGTGACTCCAATCTTTTGAATTGTATTGTATTGTAAATAAAGGTGTGTCTGTGTTCAGACAGCAGTTGGTCTGGCACTAACTGGTGGAGCATAAGCTTCCATTACTTGTTAGCTACATTAGCCTCGTAGCTCCTCATCCCTTTGATAAAGAAACGACTTTCTCCTCATTCTCAGCATGGCCCGGTCCTTCCAGAAGAACTTTGTTTTAGAGGTGGGTCCCACATACGGGGCTGCATGGCGTCTTCTGTGCAGCTGGGACTTCAGCGTGATCAACGAGAAAGCCCTGCAGAACCACAAGAACAACCTCGGCGTCCAGCTGAAGGTCCATTTCTTGCATTTTAGCATATTAATGTTGGCACATAGCATTACAAAACACAATGTACTTAAAACTCTGCCTTAATTTACCCATTAAAAGTGACTAATTTGTGAACAGATCCCTAAATTTGACCTTAAAAGTGGATTTAAGGCATAAGTGTGAAACCCCTTCATCTTAAATTTAAGGCGTTAATTCAGGAGCTTAAGGGGCAAATTTATAAAAGGTGAAAATTCCACTGTTTTACCCCTTAATCTGTACACTTTCCCCCTTAATTTTCCTTAATTAAGGAAAAAATTAAGCTAATTTTAAGGCATAAAATTAAGGGGTTTGGTTTGATAGTGTTTTGCACTGGAGCCGCTACACCTGTTTACATGGTTGCCCTTGTTGGCGTGCAGGAGTCTCTGTCCGAGCGGCTGCAGAGGAAGGCGGCGATGTCCGTGTCAGCCGTACTCCAGCAGCTCTCTCTGCAGCTCCTGGCCTGGCTGCTGTCTGTAGTCCTCGCTCTGGGCTCCTGTGCCGGGATCTACTTCCTGCAGTCAGACCAGACCAACCAGGTGAGCTTTCCACCCACTCGGACCCAGAACCATGTTACAATTGCGAGAATATTTTTGTTTGTAGTTGAAAAGTAGCACGAATTATAGTTACCATATTTATTCCTATGGTCACAACAGTGTTGATGTATAAGCAACACTCTGGTAGAGTTTAATTTAGTCCTAAACGAATGGTTTAACTGAACTATTGACTTGTTGGGAAGCCCTCCGACATTTCCCCAAAATGGTCCTGGATAATGTTATGCTTACACAGCAACTTCAACTCATTCGCAGATGGACTGTTGACTGATCGTTTGGATCAGGTTTGCAGAGACGTTAGTATTTGCAGGGCCGTTAGAACGCCAGGAGTGGTTTTTCTGGTCAGATGTCAACCACAGCTATTTTTTGCATACGATGACTTTGCCTTCAATTTCAGGAACCAGCTGTGCCCAGCGCAGAGGATTTGCAAGCAGAGGCATCAACGTTACTGGTGCCAGTTGTGGTGTCTCTTATCAACCTCATCATTCCTCTCTTCTACTCCCTCATTAATAAAATGGAGCACTACGCCAACCCTCGTACAAACATCTACATCATCATTCTAAGGTTTGTCCAGTTTTGCCATTGAAGCTACAGTGATCTGTTATGATCATGCTACCATGCAGGAGTCAGCAACAAAGATTCATGCAGTTTGGGGCATCTGGTGGCCCAGTGGTTAGCAATTTGTGCCTGCAATCGGAAGGTTGTTGGTTTGAATCAACCCCTGAGGTACCCTTGTGCAAGTACTGCCTGCACACTGCTACCTGGGGACCACAGTCGCCAGCCCACTGCTTCACTCGGGGGAATGGGTTAAATGCAGAGGAATCATGCAATTTCCTCCAGTATCAATATACAGTAATCCCTCACTTTTCACAGGCGTTACATTCCAAGAGCAACCGTGTATAGTGGTAAAAAATGCCTAAAAATGCTGATTTTTATAGCGCGAACCCTAGATATGCCCCCAAATATGCTTCCAGAACACTTTAATTTCATTTTAATGCATTACCCTTAAAGAAAATGTCAGAATCAGAAGACTTTATTACTTAACCATTAGCATTAGCGGTTAGCATTAACAGCATGTGGTTAGCATTAGACTCATACACAAAAGAAAGGCTGAAATAACACTCTCTACCCACATGTTTAGACAGAGCACAGCTTACTAATACTAAATAAACTGTTGAAAATGTGGGGGTGGAGTTTAAAACACACAAAAATACAAGGACAAGACACAGCAGTCATGCTACATGCTACAGCAGGATCTTCTTCTTTTTATGGCAGTAATACACTTTTCAGTGTATTACTGCCACCGCTGGACTGGTGACGGTAATTCAGTTCAGTTCTCAGAAATAATCTGCTTTAGACTGAATCCGCGAACGCTGATCCACATAAGACTGAGGGGTTACTGTAATATGTAAAAACAATTCTAGATGAAAGTCAAATGGTTGGGTTCAGATATTGTAATGTACAAACCATCGGAAACATTATGAACAACCACAAAACAGCCTGAAAACCCTAAAAATGACGTACGTTTTCATACTTTTCCACAGAAACGTCCTGCTGAAGATGTCCATCCTGGGAATCCTTTGTTACTATTGGCTGAACGACGTTCCCAGTCGCATCTCAGTAAGTAAACCTCATGCATTACAGTTTTCATGATAATGTCGCTTTTTTGTAATCTTGGGAAATGACTGGTCTCGTTGTTTAGTGCTGGGAATCCTACGTGGGTCAGAGTGTGTATCGCCTGGTGGTGGTTGACTTCATCTTCTGCCTGCTTGGCTCATTCTTTGGAGAATTCCTTCGCAAGTAAGTGAGCAGGCAGTCAGTCGGGACATAGCGAGCGTAGCCCTTAAACAATGAGCGTCCTGCGGTGATTTCTGCACTATAATTATCATACGTGACATTTACAGAGTTTACAGGGGAAACTGCTAGTCATGAAAAGCCTGGAATGAGTCTGTTGATCCTGTCCAACGTATCTTCTGTAACCAGTCATTTCATTTCATGACATTTTACTGCAGTGTAATTGGAACCAAGTTGATTCGAAGCCTGGGCGTCCCGGAGTTTGATATTGCTACCAACGTCCTGAACCTGATCTACGCCCAGACGCTGGCCTGGTACGTCATTATGTTATTGCTTGGCTAATTTAGTCAAAGTGCTTCCCGACTTGTTTGTGCAATGACACTAAAATTAGACCTGCCGGACTTTGCCCCATCCCACAGGATTGGAATTTACTTCTCCCCGCTCCTTCCCGTCATCCAAGTCATTAAGCTGTTTATAATCTTCTACCTGAAAAGGGTAGGTTACACTTTGACGTCATTGAGTCTCTTGGCATGGCGATAGCGGGCCGTTTGTGACCTTTGTGTTTCTGGTCTTCTTCAGGTCAGCCTGAGCCTGAACTGCCAGCCACCCAAGCGAACAGGCAGAGCCGCCCAGATGCAGACCGTTTACATCGCCCTCCTCTTCTTCCCCTCATTTGTGGGAGCGTTGTCCATGGTGGCCTACACTGTGTGGAGGTGGGAGGATAAACCCAGCTTACTGCTGTTTCTTGGCAAAAGGAACGGCACATTTAGCAAACAGACTTGCTTAGTGGTTTCTGACAGTCGTAGGTAAGATTAAAGAGAAAGAGAAAGAAGAAGAGAAAGAGAAAGATAAAGATAAATGATATAAGAAAGATAAAGATAAAAGAAAGATAAAGATAAATATGAAGATTAAATAATAAAAATGAAAAATAAAAAAGAATAAATATAAAGTTATAGGTAAAGAAAAAGATTAAAGATAATGATTAAAGATAAAGATAAAAGATAATGGTAATGATAAAGATGAAGATTAAGGTTATCCTTAATCTTAATCTTTATCAAACCATTATCTTTTAAAGATAAAGATATAGATTAAAGATTAAATAATAATGATGAAAAATAAAGAAAAAGCATAAATATAAAGTTAAAGGTAAAGATAAAGATAAAGATAAATGAAAGATAAAGATAAAGATGATTAGATAATAAAAATCAAAAATAAAGAAAAAGAATAAATATAAAGTTAAATGTAAAGATAAAGATTAAAAATTAATTTATAAAGATGAAAAATAAAGATAAAGATAATAATTAAGATTAAAGATAAAGATTAAATATAAAAAATAAAGAAAAATAATAAACATAAAGATAAAGATAAAGGTAAATATAAAGGTAAAGGTAAGCCTTTATCATCAGGTGGGAATTTTGCATTGTTACAGCAGCAACTTATAGCACAACTTATAAAAACTATACAAAACAATTGAATTGTTATTAACTGTACACTACATATCGTTGCTGTCGGGTGGAAACCTCATATGTCCAAAATGGCTATTTTTCAGGAAACTGAAAAAAAATATTTATATTCTAAATAAATGAATACTGTGCCATCAAACACATTCAACACTTTTTATTGGTTAATAATTTCTCAATTTTACAGACCCACGTGGAGACTGACCAATAGTATCGATTTATGAAAAAAACAATAAAGACCAAGAGTGGAGTTACGAGGTTACCGCCCGACAACGACGATATATAGTTTTTGACTGTGATCCCATTTTGTACATAATAGAACGTCATACTGTCAGAAACCGCATAAGCGAGTCTATTTGAGATTAGTGAACAACCCAACAAGGTTTAAGTGTGTAATGATTTAGGCACAGAGTGCTAAGTGTTGGGATGTGAATTTGTATTATATGTATATTACAAGCTTCAATATTTCCCATAGCAAACCTTCAGGCCCCACATCTGTCTTAATCCATTTACTACATTTAGGGTGTGTTGGTGTTGGATCTGTCCAACACAAATGGCCTTTTATTGTTATTTTATATTAACTTTATTCAAGAAATATTCTTGAAATATTCCGTCGGTGATGTGACGCATAAAAAGTGCATCCCATTTTGTTTTCCTGGCAGACTGAAGCCATCTGAAGAGTGTGGGCCATTCCAAGGCCTCGACACCCCTTTCCAGGCCATCAGCCAGTGGATGGACATCGTCCAAAACATTCAGGGATCCGAGTGGGCCTGGTGGATCTTCCAGCACGTGCTGAAGAGCGAACTGTTCTACTTTCTCATCACTCTCATCGTTCTGTAAGCTCTTAATGCACATCTTAGTGAACACTTATGCCTCCTTTAATTGCATTCGACTGGTCAAATTAGAATTCCTAGTGATGTGAATTGTGTTCACAGCACATCCAACAATAAGGGCAGCATGGAGCTTTATCTCTACAGCAATAGATACTGGAATGAGATTTTAATCAAAGCCAAAGTCTTACACTAAATAAGATTTTTAAAAAAGCACTTTTACAATCAAACAGTCACAGTTCAAAGGTAAAAGAGGGAGTTATCGGAGTCTCACTGGTTTGCCCTTTATCTCTCCTTCGTTTCAGCGTTTGCACTTATTTTGTGGGGCAAGTCATCCAGGGCCGGAAGCAGCTCATCAAGAATCTCAGAGAGCAGATTGTCAATGTGAGTGCTGAGCTGGTCGGGCTGGTCGGCCTTCCCCTAGCCCAGCATGCTCCAGACCTTTTGTGGAAAAACATTTTGATTTCCTTGAAAGATATTCCTCTCATCCTCAGTAATCCACGTCTTCCGTCTGTTTATTAGGAGGGCAAGGACAAGGCCTTCCTGCTGAATAAATTACAGAGCATCCAGAAACAGAGGGCAGCGACCTTCAGACCACAGGTGACCCCTTATTATCCGTAACTGAAACGAATGGTTTTGTTTGCAACTTAGTTTAAAGACTCGCTGTAGTTCAGTCCGTGTTTTATGGGCACGTTCCGGATTGAAATCAGTGCAAATTAGAAGGATGGATCGCTCATGAATAAAACAGGAACGCCATGGGCTCAGAACGCTGTTGACTCGGCTAGCTGGAGCGTCAGACGGGTCATTTGTGAAAAACGGAACCGCGAGGCATTAGACACCCACGGATCCAAACACAGCCAGACTTCTGACGAAGGTTTGAATAACAAATCTCATCAGGCATTCAGAGCTCAAGTTCCTTCGTTTAGAACTGTGTTATTTTCTGCTCTAAATGAGGCTAAAACCAGTTTGATGTTAGCCGTATTATCCATCCTCCTGGAGCTTACATTGTTTTCGTTCATCAGCTTTCTCTCCCTCCAGTACCTCATATTAGGGCTGGGCAATTAATCGAAAAATAATCGAAATCGACATTCAGAACCTATAATCGATCAAATTTCTCCAGGTCGATTATTTCGATTATTTCCCTTTAAAAACACTACCGCGTGTGGAATCACGTGACCCCGCTCCATTATGTTACGTTATTCCGCCGACATGTCGAGCACGGAGAGCTTAAACACTGAGACAACTGAGCAACTTGTCAGTGAATTATGAGGGCAAAAAAAAAATAATAATTAAAATAATCGTTCATTAATCGCAATCAAGTTAAAATGTTCGATTAATCGAGATTTTGATTTTAGGCCAAATCGCCCAGCCCTACCTCATATCCTTGAATTTCATCCAATCCTGAGCCACTGATACAGACTTAGCCATTCCGGAGCTAGTGTTCATGCAGCTCTTACCTTGGTCGTCAACAAATGTTAAGGAAACAGAGGTTATATCTTTAATTAACACAAAATGGAAATTCGGTTAAGAGGAATTTAAAGGAATCAATCATAATTTCTAATATTTCTAAGAGTGAATGACTGAACAGCTACCAGTGTGCATTATATAAAGGACCTGAAACTAACTGGCAGCTCCAGTGTTAACCCTGTACGTATTGCTGCCTACAATTTAACCATAAATGAATGAATACAGGAATAATTCCTTAACATGGGACGACTCAGCCCACTACAATTTGTAGACAACGGTTAACAAAAAGTGGACGAAAGACTAGCGATCACTTCATAGATGTGTGTACCAGATCCAGGTCCTCTTACCATGAAAGCTGATCAAATAAACGAACGATTGGTTAAATCCATCCTACAAACCCAAAAAAGGAATCTGGAGACCTCTGAAATACACTTTTGGACAGTTTTGTTGGATTATATGAAGAGAATTGTGCCCAGTAGCCATAGTTTGGTGCGGGAAATAGCAGCCCTATTGGATTTTTCCTTGGTTAATATTTTCTTTTAAAAAGGTGAACCATATACGAACTTGCAAGCTTGTATCACCATAATTTTTCATATTTTATATTCATTACCATATTTCATACCCGTTCAATTTATAACTGTACCTTATTTATTACTTGCTGCTATACGGTCTCTGCTGCTAAACAGGTCCTCACTTCTGTTTACACTGCTGTGAGTACATCCCACTTGCACACTGTACACATATAAATCTGTCGAATGTGGCTAACTTAGCTTCCATATTTTACCTTTAACTTGTGTTCCTTGTTTAAGTCGTTTTACTCCTCTTTGGATTTGTTTTTACATTGAAAATTTGTGCCTATTTTATAATATTGGGGTCATAAAAAGGAGCAGGTCAGGATACATTTCACTGTGTGCTGTATTGTATAACCAGGGGTGGCAGTGGCATAGTGGGTAGGATACTTGCTTCCAGACCAAGAGGTCGTGGGTTTGAATCCTACCTTCAGCACCACCACTGGGTCCCTGAGCAAGACCCTTAACCCCAAGTTGCTCCAGGGAGAGGGTGCCCCCTGTAGGTAGGGAATGGAAGTCGCTTTGGATAAAAGCGTCTGTTAAATGCCGTAAATGTAACCATGCATGTGACAAAGAATCTTGAATCTTGCTCATTTTAGAGACGGTAAAGGGTAACGTCAGTGTAGCTTTTGGACCCCTGTCTTAAAATAGAGGAGTACGAAAGCATGAGGTCGCCTCAGAAGTCATTGACTGTTTCTCTTTTTCCAGGAATTTTCTGAGACGACATACTTCAACCAAAGCTGGATGAACACTTTCCCACTGGATATGTGAGCCACTGTACTGTAGCTGTATTTAAGACTTTGTGCTGCATTTGTAATGTATTATAGATGTATTTTGGAAACGAGGGAATGTGGGACAGCTGTGAATCCCTGCTGAATCTGGTTGGTGGCAGGAAAATCAGCCATTCAGTCACTTCCTTACAGTACCTGGTCCAGGAGGTGGCGCTGTTTCCTTTCAAGGCTGCAGCCAGCAAACCACCACCACTCCGGCAGGATGCACCTAAAGCCATTCAGCGAAGTTTACTCCATGTCTTTTAAACAGACGCCCTGTCAAGAACAATCAAAGCTTTCTTTTTTGTTTTTTTTAACGATCCTGTTACTTTTATTGTGAAAAACTTGTTGCTTTTCATACACTAAGAACTGTACAATCAATAATTTAAAAACACATGTTCGGTTTTGCTGTTTCAAGAACACTCCATGATTCCTTATTTAAGTTACTCAGCAGCTTTTAGCTTAAACCCAAGGAAACAAAAATATAGTGTTTACAATTGTGTGTTCATCGCATTCACGTCATTCGTCCCTTTCTGCGCCCCAGCAGAGCGGAGGGAGATGTTCCTCCACGCTAGGCCACGTTTCCCCGCACGGCTCGAGCCTGGTCTCGCAGCTGCACTGTCAACAGTGACTCTAATAAACCTAACGCGAGGCTTCAGCCGTGCACGGAAACGAGGCCGACTCCAATCACACCCAAGCTCATTCAGTTTCAAATACGTGTAAGGACAGTTTTGGAATATGTGAGATTAAAAAAAAAAAAAAAAAAAAAAGGCTTCTTTAATAAAAACAAAAAAAAAAAGAGGAGGAAAAGAAACACCTTACGATACAAAAACCAAAGCTGAAACCGACGTTCTCTAACTAGGTCACTTCACGATGTGCAGTACAGAAAAGGAACAGCCCACCGCCCTCCCCTTGAAGACTAAAACTAATACTAAGGGTTCCACAGATGCACGTGTGTGAGGAAAATTACTCGCTCCTTCAAAAACATCCACATTACTAAAGGAATAACAGAGATAACCTCCTTCAAACTTCTCCTACGCGGTTCTTCTCTTTCCAAAGTAGCTTATAAGTGAAGCAGACAGGCAGAGAAAAGTCGCAGCCCTTGGGTTCGGCGGAAGGGGCGCCCCCTGGGGGCCGCTGCACCGCTCAGCCAGGGACTGGCTTCATTGGGTGGAGCTGCTGTTGGGGGGATGGTGTTGGGGCAAGTCCCTGAGATAGAGAGGGTGGGCGAATGGAGGAAAGGAGGGCATTCGATTTCATTATATTTTTAAAAAATGAAGCTGGACGCTGCTGAGGAGGGCGACCAGCTGGATGATGTTGGTCAAATCCTTGCAAATCTAAGAAATAAATCTATTATTCATCAGTGATGAGGGTTTGAGGGTTTGGATATATTAGGAGAGGGACTAGATGTGAACTCGGACAATATTGTCGCCGCCTTTTTTCCCCGTTCTCTGGCAACTGGGCAGAGACCCTGTCGACTCAATTCTGAAGCAACTGCCCATTGACTTCTACTGAAAGTGTGTTGTGTTCTATTACCAAACAGGGACGCACAAGTTTCTCGGAAACATGTCAGTAGGGCCAGTTCTAAAACGATTCTCTAAAACACTGGACAGATGTTTGGATTTGACCGATTTCACAATCCAACTTGTGGTGACATTTATCGTACGCAGAGTGTTCAGCTAAAGCTCAGCTACGGTGGATTTTTACACATTTTACGGCATTTGCAGCCCTACAGAAGCCAGTCACATTCCCATCATGCTACTCCAGGTGGATCTACTCCCACTTTCTACAGAATTCCATGAAAAACCCAATATCAGCATCAGCCCGCGATTCCTATAGCGACGCATTCCCATATTCTTCAAATTATTGTTCAAGGTTATCACTGCGAGTGCAGCAGACAGAGATTTGGCTGAGAAATACTGGTAAAAACACCTTCAAACGTGGCACTCTGACTAATTAAGCAAGACGGAATGGGGTTCTCTTTACTGTGAAAAGGCGTCACATTACTATCGAGTTTGTGCTTGATGTTTAAAGACGAGCGCATGTTCTGCTCTCTGATCGCAGGCTCACGCCGACGTTTCAGCAGCATCTGTACAGAAACCATGCTTTGTTCTATGTGCAGTTTAAAAAGGCTACAGCGAAGACAAGTGCGCTTAACTCATGCGAAGAGTAACACTGGATTTTTGAGGCCTATAAAGGAAACACTGAAATGATGGGGTTTTTATAACCTGACTGGAACAGAAACGGACTTAACCTGAAAGATCTGTCCTGATGCCTTCAAACGGATAAGAAGAAAAGACACAGGCTCTATATGGGCTCTAACTATGGGTATGGAGGGGTTGCCATGAGGGCTGAGGCTTGTGTTTTATAACTCTGGACAGAAGAGATGGACAGAAACGCTGACGGGGGAACGAGGGTGCTTCTAACAGACAGGGATGTGTTCCAATAACAATAGTTCCCCACTTGTAATAGACATGAGAAACAGACCATGGAGGTTATGATGTGTCCCCAGTGTGGGAGAAACAACAGAAAAGAAAAGAGAATTAAAAAAAAAAAAGCAAAGAGAACATTTGCTTTTGCCATAACCTTCCCCTGAGGAGGTGCTCATCGTGACCCGCAGAGAAAGAGTCCCCACCCAACAACTTTATTCTACGTTTTCCAGCCAAGTTTGCTAAGAGATTTCCAGAAAGTCCAGTCGAGAAACAACAGAATGCTGTTAAAAAAAACCAAGTCCAAAGAAAATGCATTCACACTATTGTTAAGGTCCATCATAGTGTGTGCAAATCAGCATCCGCAGCATCATCCAATTCAGACACCAACAACTCGCAGTGCAAATCAGGTATTTAATATATTAGTTTATACGTTTGCACTACACAGTCATTCTGAGCCGCTCCTCAACCTACCGCCGTTATTAAGCATGCAAGAGACTGGTGCTCTGTAAAAGCAGTTCATGGTCAGGTGGAGGAGAAACGCCCAGCCAATGGTTTGGTCTCCCCCGGCCAGAGGGTCATGATGAAGGCAGGGGCACCAGAAACATGCTGTTTAGGAACCAAAGCTTAACAAGCTGATGAGAATAACTCAGTGTGGGACGGGCTGAGCATCTCATTCCTTCACTCCAGGGCTCGTTCTCCACCAGAGGGCGCTATTGCGGTGGAGGTGAAATCACAGACAAATCAATTTTTCACTGAGGTGAGTAATAAATCAGGTGTTTAGGCGGAAGTTGTAAATGTAGTAATATGCCTGCAGCAGATCTGGGGCGAGGCGTGGCCCCCGCCCTATGGGCCACCGATGCCTCCGACCACCCCGAAATCCTCATGTCCGTATGCCTGAGTGTTGGGGAGAGAAGGGGGGCTGCCCCCCTCCTCCAATCCCAGGCTAGGAGATTTTGCAGTTGTTCCTGGTGCAGTTCTGTGGGGGGCTCTGAGGCGGTCGGATGGATTTGGAACGCTTGAGGCTGTTGCCTTTGCTGCCTGTGGCATTAGCTAGAGAGTAGGAGCGGCCGTGCATCATCACAGCGTTCATGCCGTTGGCCATGGAGAAGGACTTCAGGTGGCTCTTGATGGCCACAGGGAGGGGCAGCTTATCAATCAGGTGGACCGGCGTACAGGACACAATGGCACGGCAGCACAGGTCCTGCAGGCTGAATACTGCAAAACATTTCAATACAATGTCAGGACATGTGGATTATACACACACACACAGATATACACTTCATAATGTTCCACATTTGCATGTTACTCACTCAGTCTTCTGTACTAACACACAAACTGTGTTCACCAGTATCTTCATTATACTCATTTTTATTAATCATAGAATTATGAAAAGCCCACTAATATAATTAGAAGTGTAATGTAAGTGACAGCCGAAGTTAAAGCACGGTCTAGAATTGACCCTCGCAGCCAGTTAATGTCAGACATGCAGTTATATGTTATAAAGGACATTTGACGTTCTATTATATTTAACAAGTTTACAAAATAAATGGAAAAGTGGTGCAAACCTGTGCGGTGTGAACACTTTTGACTGATAATGTATGGAAAGTACATGCATGCACACACACACACAAACACACACAACTGTGTGAACTATTGCATAGTACTGAATGTATCTCAAGAGAAGAGGGAAACATGCGTCAAGACTCTTCTCAGTCCTGGCTCCCCAGTGGTGGTCTGATCGGCAGAGTCCTTCACGGCCTTCAAGCATCGCCTGAAGACCCGCCTCTTCAAGGAGCACTTTGGTGACTAACTATGTCTCCTTTCCCTTGACTTCCCACTTCTCTACGGCTTACGTTGTTCTTCTCTAGGGCTCATGTACTGTTGGGTTAGGTGTTGGCTAGTTATTGTGTGACGGTTGTTGTATAGATGCTCTGACTGCAGTATCTCGGTTAAATAGTCGACTCAGATTTAAGCTGTTTTTCTGGTAAGAAACAGTTGTGGAATTCTTAAGCACTGATGTACGTCGCTCTGGATAAGAGCGTCAGCTAAATGCCATAAATGTATCTTGTCTTATGTGTATTTTATATTATTTTAAGTACATACATTTGATAACAATAAACAAAATGAACCTAACCTGCACTAATCTGATGGAAGTAAACACTAATGCTAATACAAGTTAATCACAGAGTCTAATTATTGTCCACACACTGGTGATCTCTTAATGATGTGCTTGATCATTAACTTTATTTTATCCAAGAACTGGACGTCTCACACACAGACACACACATTACTCTGACATCAGTTGGTCTGTGTGGAATTTGAATCTCCTACAGTTTCTCTAATTTAATCATCATAAAAAGCTCTCGGAGCTCTTAAGTGACTTCGCTGGAGGATCTTCAGCGCGGAAATAATGTGACATTAGCTGAGTGAGTGAGAGCAAGTGAGATGAAACAAAGAAGGGAGGGGGAAAAAAATAAATAAGAATGAAAGACGTACAAATGGGAATAATGGGAGAGGGGGAGAGAGAGAGAGACTTAAAGAAGAAAGTTAATTGTAAAAGAATTAAAGACAGAGAGAGGGAAGGAGAGAAAGATAGAAAATGTGAGATAGGGCTGAAAGAAGAGACAAAAGAATTGGTGAAATAGTGAGATAATGGAATGAAGAGGGAGAGAGAGAGAGAGAGAGAGAGAGAGAGAGAGAGAGAGAGAAAGTGAGAGAGAGCACAAGAGAGTGCGCGAGGGAGTGAGAGCAAAAGCGACAGAGAGAGGTTAAGAGAGAGACAGAGAGAGAGAGAGAGAAAGAGAAGGAAAGAAAGACAGAATGAGATCGAGAGAGTGAGAGAGCAAGAGAGAAAGATATAGAGAGAGAAAGAGCGAGAGAGAGAGATAGACAGCGAGAGAGAGACAGAGAAGGAAAGAGAGAGAATGAGATTGAGAGAGAGAGAGAGACAGAAGGAAAAAGAGACAGAATGAGCTCAACAGAGAGAGCGAGAGAGCGAGAGAGCAAGAGAGAGAGATAGAGAGCGAGAGAGAGAGACAGAGAAGGAAAGAGACAGAATGAGATTGAGAGAGAGAGAGAGAGAGAGAGAAGGAAAGAGACAGAATGAGATTGAGAGCGATAGAGAGAGAGATAGAGAGCGAGAGAGAGATAGAGAGCGAGTGAGAGAGAGATAGAGAGCGAGTGAGAGAGATAGAGAGCGATAGAGAGAGAGAGAGCGATAGAGAGAGAGAGAGAGCGATAGAGAGCGAGAGAGAGCGATAGAGAGCGAGCGAGAGAGAGAGCGAGTGAGAGAGCGATAGAGAGCGAGTGAGAGAGAGATAGAGAGAGAGAGCGAGAGAGAGAGATAGAGAGCGAGTGAGAGTGATAGAGAGCGAGCGAGAGATAGAGAGCGATAGAGAGAGCAATAGAGAGAGATAGAGAGCGAGTGAGAGAGAGATAGAGAGCGAGTGAGAGTGATAGAGAGATAGAGAGTGAGTGAGTGAGAGAGAGAGCGAGAGAGAGAGAGAGAGAGAGAGAGTGAGTGAGTGAGTGAGTGAGTGAGTGAGTGAGTGAGAGAGTGCGAGAGTGAGTGAGTGAGAGAGAGAGAGAGAGAGAGAGAGAGAGAGTGAGTGAGTGAGTGAGTGAGTGAGTGAGTGAGTGAGAGAGTGAGAGAGTGAGTGAGTGAGAGAGTGAGTGAGTGAGAGAGATTTTACTGCAAGCTGTCTGTAATTATACTGGGTTTGGATGGTAGTCTGTGTGGTTTCCTCACTGGGGCAGTTGGGCTGAGGAGGGCACTTTCTTCGCTTCTTCCAGGATCTAAAAAGAGCTACAGCGGAGCGACTGTTCACGCACAGAGGAAACACCGACTCTCACATACAGGGCAGTCAGGCAATCACTAGATCACAACTGAAGAACAAGCCGAAAGCACTCTACTCGTTTTCTATAGGTGTTTTGCATGAATTCACTTCCTTCAAAATGTACATTCACTTCTACATCCTTGCGGTCACAATATGGAAACTAAGGGACATCAGAAAACCAACATATTTACATGTTTTTATGTAAATATGTACAACATTTGTACCTACTTCCTCCACCTACATCTGTTTAGCCCCACCCAGACATGCAGAGTCATATTCTTGGCAGGTTATAAAGGAAACCTGCTTTATTTGACTTATTTTCATTGATGAGAATAAAAATCTACAGCTCATGAAATATAAGTAGGAATAGTCAAAAGCTATAATGTGCAAAAAAAAAAAGCATGGAGCCACTACAACAAGACGCTTGTTCATTATGACGCCGGTGCACATGCAAGTCACATGATGGTGCAAGTGACTGGATTCTATTGAGCTCATTGTGTTTATTCTTCTATTTAAGGGCTCGTTTTCCATATGTTTACATTCCTTCCTCCTGAGGTCCACTTGTGACGTTTGTGTTTTTCGTGTGAATCCGTCGAAATTCACTTTTACGGAACAATGTGACATTTGTGACATCACAAAAATGCTGAATTCAAAACAGGCTGTTCTTGCAGTAAAGTTTGTAGTCTAAGGAGTAAATAGGAGGTTCACATACATTTTGAGAGACAGAATGAGATTGAGAGAGAGAGCAAGAGAGAGTGAGAGTGAGTGAGATAAAGAGAAAGTGAGAGAGAGCGAGTGAGAGTGAGCGAGATAAAGAGAGAGCAAGTGAGAGAGTGAGATAAGCAAGTGAGAATGAGTGAGAGAAAGAGAGAGCAAGTGAGAGTAAGTGAGAGAAACAGAGAGCGAGAGAGAGAGCGAGTGAGAGTAAGTGAGAGAAAGAGAGAGCGAGAGAGAGTGAGTGAGATTGAGTGAGAGAAAGAGAGAGCGAGAGAGAGAGTGAGTGAGAGTGAGTGAGAGAAAGAGAGAGCGAGAGAGAGTGAGTGAGAGAAAGAGAGTGCGAGAGAGCGAGCATGACAGAAAGAGAGCGAGAGTGCGAGCGAGAGAAGTAACGAGAGCCAGAATGAGATTGAGAGAGAGCAAGAGAGAGTGACAGAGTGAGAGAAAGAGAGCGAGAGAGTGAGAGAAGTAACGAGAGCCAGAATGAAATTGAGAGAGAGCAAGAGAGAGTGACAGAGTGAGAGAAAGAGAGCGAGAGAGTGAGTGAAAGAGAGAGCGAGAGAAGGAA